>JAVTVY010006266.1:0-38478 GCA_036873755.1 Hanleya hanleyi | reverse complement strand
GTGACTTTTTTCAAAAATTTCACCGATTCGCACGGGGACACTTCCTATCATGTTCTAAATGACGAGACGAGTAAAACGAGACCCCACAACCTATACCGCAAATGTGGAGAAGCAGGTTTCCCAGGATGGTCCTATACCTGCCATACCCCATATAGGCATTTTCCCGTAATTTAGAATAAAGTCCGTATTCCGTATTTTTTCAGGAAAATTTTTACATACACCCACCCTGGAACTAGGGGGAGATAACTCTATTGATAGACAAGCCCCGTTAAGCCCGGCGACCTATATACCCCTCATACCCCATATAGGCATTTTCCCAGGTTTTTCGATAAAGTCCGTGTTCCGTATTTTTTTTTTTTTTTCAGGAAAAATTTTACATGCACCCACCCAGCCAGCAAATACGCCTTCACCTAGGCTTCACTTTGATACCTCACTGACCCCATTCGACCAGTAGGGGCTCCCCTAGCTCCAACACGGCTATTTCCACACCCTTGGGCAACCGCGCATGCGCACAATGCCGCTATTTCAATCCCACACCCAGTCCATTAGATGCCCCTCTCATGAATGCTTCACTTTGATACCTCACTCGACCCCATCGGTCCACTAGGGGCTCCCTAGCTCCAAAAGGCTATTTCATAATTTCGGCCACCGCGCATGCGCAGAATGCCGGGATATTTCAACCCCACACCCAGTCCATCAGATGCCCTTCACATAAGCTTCACTTTGGATACCTTACTCGACCCCATTGGTCCATTAGGGCTCCCTAGCTCCAACACGTCTATTTCCATACCCTTGGGCCACCGCGCATGCGCAGAATGACCCTAATTCAACCCCTGCGGCACACCCAGTCCATTAGATGCCCTTCATGGATGCTTCACTTTGATACTCACTCGACCCCATCGGTCCACTAGGGGCTCCCCTAGCTCCAAAAAGGCTATTTTCATACCCTTCGGCCACCGCGCATGCGCAGAATGACCCTAATTCAACCCCACACCCAGTCCATTAGATGCCCTTCATGGATGCTTCACTTTGATACCTCACTCGACCCCATCGGTCCACTAGGGGCTCCCGTAGCTCCAAAAAGGCTATTTTCATACCCTTCGGCCACCGCGCATGCGCAGAATGACCCTAATTCAACCCAACACCCAGTCCATTAGATGCCCCTTCATGGATGCTTCACTTTGATACCTCACTCGACCCCATCGGTCCACTAGGGGCTCCCCTAGCTCCAAAAAGGCTATTTTCATACCCTTCGGCCACCGCGCATGCGCAGAATTCCGATATTTCAACCCCACACCCAGTCCATTAGATGCCCCTTCACCTAAGCTTCACTTGATACCTCACTCGACCCCATCGGTCCACTAGGGGCTCCCCTAGCTCCAAAAAGGCTATTTTCATACCCTTGGGCCACCGCGCATGCGCAGAAGGCCGATATTTCAACCCCACACCCAGCCCATTAGATGCTCCCTCACCTAAGCTTCACTTTGATACCTCACTCGACCCCATCGGTCCACTAGGGGCTCCCCTAGCTCCAAAAAGGCTATTTTCATACCCTTCGGTCACCGCGCATGCGCAGAAGGCCGATATTCCAACCCCACACCTAGCCCATTAGATGCCCCTTCACCTAAGCTTCACTTTGATACCTCACTCGACCCAATCGGACCATTTTATCTAGGGACTACTTTTTCTCCGCGGAAGCTTTTTCCCGAGACCGAATTACCGCCAAAACCACGGCCAAACCGCATCACCGCGGATGAATACATTTTTTTTTTTTTTTTTTTTGCCGGAACTTTTTTTTTTTGCACACCTCCCCAATAACCCCCCCCCCAACCCCCCAATAACCCCCCAATGCCCATACACTTATGACGTCACACAAGGTTCTGCGCATGCGCAGTGGGGGGGTATTCTATCAATTCGGGTACTGTATACTACTGACGTCATCTTCTCGGCAGCCATTTTTCAGCTATTTTTGGGGCCGATTTTTTAAAATCTTTATTCTCCGATTTTTCTCTCAAAAACTTAAATACAATACTTTCTAGTCCTTTTAGGCCAGAACAATATGAATATGAACTGCGATTTCGGGTCTGTCTCAGTCTGGGGATTGGGAGTGCGGGGAGAGGGGTTGGGCATTTCGGCCCTCTATGTTAAATTTACCCATGATCCTTTGCTCGGGGGATATTCAAATAGACCCCAAATGACCCCAATATCATAAGCTTTAAAGTGGTCGTAAACCCTCAAGTAAAGCTTCCTTCAAATGAAAAACCATTACAAACAATGTGGGAAAATATTTATTGTAATTTTTTACGATTTTATTACACAGAGTAAACTGCAAATAAAGCATGGTATTCTATGGTGGTCTGTTGCAATCATATCTAGGTCCAGTGACGTCAAACTGCCTTAATACATATATTTCAAACTTTTTATGCACTTTCCAACACTTGATTCAAGCTTAAGGTGTGTATACTTTGAGTTTCAACACAGACTCACTGTTCCAATGTGCATGTTTCACCAAAATCTGGGAGATGGTAACTCATAAGTGTCAAGTCAATTTGAATCTTGCATTTAATTTCCTCGATTTTGGTGAAACATGCACGTTGGAACAGTGAGTCTGTGTTGAAACTCAAAGTATACACACCTTAAGCTTGAATCAAGCATTGGAAAGTGCATGCAAATTTTGAAATATATGTATTAAGACACTGTGACGTCACTGGACCTAAATATGATTGCAACAGACCACCATAAAATACCATGCTTTATTTGCTGTTTACTCTGTGTAATACAATCGTAAAAAATTACAATAAATATTTCCGGACCCTGTTCGCAAAGGTCTTTCATTTGATGAAAAGTATACTTGAGGGTTTACGATCACTTTAAGGTCGCGAAGTTCAGCTCCCTCGGTTTTGTCATTTCGGAGTAGCCGGGAAAAGTTCAGTAGGTGGGCAATCCCCCCACCGCCAGGCCAAGTAGGGTGAACACAGAAATGATAAGGAAACAAACAAATAACCATACAATTAGATGTTTTGAAAGATATCAAATTAATTATATCCCAAGTTCTCAGATAACGACGACACAAATTTCGGAGTTACTTAGTTGATGTAAAACTAATCTGTGGAAATAATGGATCACAACTCAGGCTTGCCTGTGATGAGTTTAGCTAAATATATAGTTCACTTTGCTTGACCTGATGAAAACCTAAGCAGAAAGCTAATTAATATATCCGTTTCAACGTGTTGAATTATTCGAATATGCACACATATTGCGCACACTTCACAAATATTTCGAGTACAAATATACTGTGGAAAGGCTAGCTAACCAATTATTGTAAAAGTTAATGTGAAATCATACACGATACATACTATGCCTCATATTACTACAAGGTCAAACAAAAAAAGGATCGATAGATATAAACACTGCTTACAATCACGTTCATGGAATGATTCTTGGTAAGTTGCCCAGTTTTAGAATATAGATATGTATTCGGAAAAAATCAACCCTATTTTGGGGAGGGAGGGGGGGGGGGCGGGGTATACAAATAGGCTCAAAATGACTCCAATATAATTAACTAAAAAGTCGCGGAGGGTAAGCTTTTATTTTTTGTCGTCCCAGAGATAGGGGAGAAAGTTTGGTAGGGTCAGGATGGGTAATATTGAGAATTTGATAGCGCACTCTAGTTACCCGGTACCTCATCCGCACTACCTCCCATCCGCATATATGTCCGGTTAAATATCGCCAGATATTTAGCCGGACCTGCTTATCCCTAACATCAGTACAGATCTGCAGCCAAAACAGAAGCACCTGCAACTATTTTCCTCGCAAGCCCCACAGTACATGGTTAATTCTCAAGTTTGTTCAACCATGGAGCTACATGGTTCAATACACAAACCTAAAATCCTGTGACTTTATACAGGCTTACAGCATACATAAGTACGGTTTGGGATATAATGTCTCATGAGCAGTGAATGTATAGAATGTACATTTATAGCAAAGAGTAATGAAACCTGACAAGCGCCCAGATGCAACGACAAAGAATGGTCGCTGGTGCATGAATCTGACCTTGTTTATAAATGTGACTTATGATCAGGGTTTGTATAAAGACCCATATAAGTTAATATCAGCCCTAGACTGTTCTACTTCGACTACAGCGAATATATTCTGGGAATTACAGGTTAGTAGATTCTATTAATTATGCAATGAGTTATTCCACATGTTTTCGGTCTTCAGGTGGATAGAGTCTGATATTTATAGATCACTATTATTACATGGCTGTTTCCATATCATCCGATTTGCCTGGTTCAGCCTGAGACCGAAGTTCCAGGGCTGGTACTGTGTCCGATATCATAAAGACCATGCCATAACCTCTTGTTCTTGCACAACTTAAACACATATCAATCGATGACATGATAATAATCAAGCGACACCAAGGGAACACAATATATGCATTTCCTGATCCATTGATAGATAGGTAGATAGTGAGTGTAGAAAACTTTAATACATCCACTGTATTGTATAACATCGCTACCTCAACCAAAGTTTGCCAAGGAAAGATCAGTCGTAGGCAGCGACATGTAGCGAAGATCGTTAATTACAATGCCTAGTCGGCGTAGCTGATAGATGATCACATCATCCTGCGTATTATCGGTTGACATATAAGCGTCTGGTCCTTCATTCATAATTCAGCCGTCGTCCATTAAAGAATATCCGCGCCCATAATCCAAAGAACTATTCCATATTCCGTATAACAGCATCAGCACCAAATTCAAAAAGACAATCATAGTATACATAAACATAGGCTAGTTTCCTGCAAGACATCATGATGTTCCAAAAACATCAAATCCGTATCGCTGATCAGTATTCTTAATCCATATGATATTCGTTGTAATGTCGTCATCTAGAGAATGGTGTAGCTCAGTCACGCTTTGATTGTGGGTGTTCATACGAGCACCATCATCTTGAAGTACATGGGTTCATACGGCCCCTAGCCCCGAACCGATTGGTCGGTTTCTTTCACATATAAAGATGCCCGGCTTCAGTCATCTGTACAAGTCCAGGTAATCCCTAAATCCTCGCAGAGGGTTTACCTGGACCGTTTTGGTGATTCGGATGAGTTCTCGAGTCGTTGCGTTTATTACACAATCTCGTACATTTCATCCTCAGCGGTTGTTTGAATCAGCGCGTCGGTGTCGGAAGCCTTCGGTTTTCGCTTCGACACCCGATGTCCATTTCAGCCTAACTTCAAAGGTAGTCTGGCCGGCCATGAAATTCAAAACAGTCAAAACTCAAACCTCGCTGCGGATTGGCCCGATGAACTGCTTTAGTGCGCTTACTGATTGGTACGGTTCAGCGGAAACCCCTCGAGCTATTTATATCCAGAACTGCTATCGGTAACTAACCAAGCCAGTGTATCGATCGTAACCTATCGATTGATACACTGGCTCGCGAGGATGGGCTTCAGTATACCGTGTAATAAAGGAAGTGCTTATGTACCAAATTTAGAGCTTGTGGTCATTTTGATTATCAAAACCTTGGGCGGCCAGTTTTGATTTTAAAATGGCGGCCATATGAATCCTAATTCTCCCCAATATCTCATTCCCTAAACGAGCTATGAACATTATTTCAGCCGCTACACCCACATTTTCAGGGTCAATGAGCTTCTTTGAACGACCGATCATCTTGGATTTCAAGATGACAGCTATCTTATACATATTTTATACATAGGAAAAAGATAGTGCCAGTGTGTCTTCTTAATATGCAACATTGTGACTTGACTTGAAAAATGACCACCATCTGATATTCAGATTTTTCCGTGTCTTGCTAACTTTTTGCATCACGAGCTTCTATTCTACTTGTGTAACTTTGTGGCCGTTTCTGCTTTCGTTTTGATAAATATGCTAAACCCTATGTAGACCAAGAATGTCGATGCTGCCAATTTTATAACACAAATCTAGGGTGGCCATCTCGAATTTCAAAACGGCCACTATGTTAACACTGTTTTTGTGAATATCACTTCATCTAAACACATTAAGACTTTTTTTCTGGTGGCTTCACTTACCAGTTTCGAGGGTCAACGCTACAAATGGGACCATAACCAACGTTTGGATCTCTTGGATCTCTGAAACCTAATTTGTACCATATTTTCTGTACAATTTCAGGGAGAATGCATGAGATGGTACCACACTAGACTTTATCTAACAGTTAGGTTAAGTTCCCAAAGTCAGAGTTTGGTTCCCTCACCAAACTTTGAAATTGTTGATATCAGAATATGCCTGGCTTAAATCAATCATTGATATTATCTCTCCCTTTCGTGAGTTCTAACGTGAGTGTCCGTCATTGATTTATCAAAATTTAACATTGGAACACATCTTCTCATTCACATCGATTATCGATGTGTCACACCCAGGTTCATGTGTTTCAAGGATACCAAGCAGCAGCAGTTTGATAGGTCTTCGACAGTCGAGATAACTGTTATCGTTCCATGCCCTCTCCACAATGTCTGCTTTGTCGCTTGTGTGAAATATGTGACTAGGTTCAGAAAGCTCAACCCATTCACAAAAGTTATCATAGTCAAGTGCAACAGGAACTCTTCCAGAAATGGTCTAAGGCGCTTCACTGGTGACCGCTAACCGATAGGGGTTCGAAACCAGCTGGTCCATGGGTGGAAGTTTGTCAGTTACTTACCGACGGGTGGTGGTTCTCTCTGGGCACTCCAGCTTCCTCCTCCAACCAAATGACTGTCACCATATGAGTGAAACAACCTTGAGTCTAACATTAAGCCAAATCCTCTCCCTCTTCCCTTTCCTCTTCCCTTCAATGTGCCTTGTTATTTCGAACCCGTTTATGGCATACATGTCGGCTGTTCATTCTGATACAAGGTGGAGCATACATGCCATATCAGTTATACCAAGTTTCTCCTTGGTTCTCATTAGTAAAGATGCTTTACTTTCTTAATAAGATATTTGGCGCAGATAAAATTTGAAATTTGAAATGTTTTGCAATCATCTTATTCCGTGGAAATGGGTGTATAGCCAATGGAATACAGCTCATAATTGTCTTTTTTTGGCACACTAGGTTGTGTAGACGCCACGTCACTTCGTTCTTATTCTGATTCACAACCTTCCGTGAGCCTAAAGTAAGAATTTGTGCTGACGTAGTGGTTTAGCTCACCGAAGAGAATCCGAAGACAAAGAGAGACAACTCTTCTTCTAACTGTGAATAATGAGAGTTACGTCCTATCTTCTCTCTGGTCCTTTTTAAGGATTTGTTGAAATAAAGCAAGCTTATGTGACATATGTCAGTATTGCAGATAGCCATCATTCCTGAACGATTTTCGTTTATAATCAATATACCATTGTCATAAAATTTGTTACCACCACACAAAAAGTATCATTCACCATACATTTACTGTAGAAGGAAATGCTGGCGAAGGCCGCTAAAATGTATGGGAAATACATGGCAAATGGTTTACCATACATTCTCCATACATTTGAGCGATCTTCATTCTCCATACATTTGAGCGACTTCCCCAAGCATTTCATACAACAGAAAAATGTATGGTAATTAAAACTGTTTGTGTACATCTACAGGCGGAATAATAAGACAAGATAGTTGGAAGAGTCGAGGGTGACGTTACCAAATTGATTGACAAAATAACTATTTCGACTGTATCGTTACTGAAAACAATAAGAATGCTCTAACCATGTTGATGTACATGTATATGTGATTATTAATGTCTAACCAATTTTATGTTCACGATTAGTTTAATTGGTCTGTTAGCCAGAGTGGGATTTTGGTGAGAGTCTTCACCCCAACGGCGAGAAAATGTTCATCTGTACGTACAACGACTTTCTATGGCTACTGGGGATATGACCCAGCGGGCATGTAAAGTTTCAGTGGTGCAGTTTATATTATAAGGCGGACGAAAGATCCCATTTCAGACATTCGTTTTACTTTGCCGAAAAATGTTATAGGTGTAATGTACTGCAATAGCTTTCTTGCTATTAGTATAACGGTCTAATCCTTATCATAAGTTAGGCATCAATGATAATTGTGTTATGTTTTATCAATATTTGTTTTTGTATCTCAACTAAATTACGTCACCTGTATGGTAGGCCGTAGGGGACAAAAATCGACATTTGGTGTAGACACATATTATTAGCCAATCACAGAGCTGTTTTACGTATTGACAGTAATTATTATCTGTCTACATTCCATTCAATTTAATTCGATATCGTATCGAATTATTTAATATCCGTATACATATTATTTAGATACTGCATCAAAATAATTTGTATCCGCATTCACATTCAAATACTGTATTGAATAAGTTTGTATCCGTATATTTATTATTTAGATATGGTATCCCAATATTTCAAGTGTGATTGGCCACAAATGGCTGTTTAATGTAGACACATTTCAGTCAATCAGATAAGAGTTTTATGTATAGATACAAGGTAATTTGATCCTATATCGTAATCATTTCGATCCTATATCGAAATCATATATGTCCTACATGATTCATTCAATATGTATGACAATAATCGCTTCCGGCATAAACTGTTCTGTTTCTTGTGGAAATAGAACAACCAATGACAACGTGCGTTTCAGATTACACGCGTGGCCACATGTGACACCGCGCCATTATTCAACTCTCTGACGCTTCTCCTGCCATACTGCATATAGCCATTTCCAACCACGAGGCGCGACAAACTTTTTCATAACTGTTGATTCTATTGGCTGTAGTGATTATAGGAGCGGAAGTGATTTATGGTGTCTATAATTCCGACAATTTCATTGGTTAAATACGATGCTACATCGAATTATATTAGGATACCATATCTAAATAATATGTATACGGATACAAAATAATTCGATACAGTATCTAAATCATCTGCAATGCGTATACAAATTAATTTGATGTAGCATTGAAATATTATACGTAATTCGATGCGGTATCTAAGAAATATGTATACGGATATAAAATAATTCGATATGATATCGAATTAAATTGTATGTGGATGCAAAATAATGAATGTCAACGCGTAAAAAAACTCTGTGATTGGCTAAGAATATGTGTCTACACCAAATGTCGATTTTTGTCCCCTACGGCCAACCATACACTTGGGGGCCATATCCAAATGTCATATTAAAAACTTGCACTCGTCCGAAAAAGAGGGTATTTTTTATTATTTGTATTGCTATGTCGCTCTTTTTGCCGATCCAATCTATATGATTATCATAATATGTGGCTCCATATACATAGCGGTGTTTATATACCTAAGGTAGTGGTTGTATTCCAACCATATGGTGTCATTGTGGATTGTATTTATGTGTCATTTAAATGAAAATACCTCTTCTTCAAGAAAGGTAATGTTTGATTGAACTGTCATATATCTTTCTTATTAATGATCCTATCTGTCTTAAATTCTGTTCTGTATTTATGCCAATTTCATGTCTGAATTGAATGACATCATTTTGGGGCTGTATTCAAATGTCAAAGTGACAAATTCTACCAGTTCCTTCCCAAAATAGGTTTTTGCATATGTGTTTTGCTATACGCTTATTATTTCTGATCTAAATATATCTAAACATCAAGATATATTGTTCATCGTCACTCGGCAGTGGTTTTTATTTAATAAAGTTTGTGTTAATATTTCAACCATATAATGTAATTGGTCTTCCGACTCTATCACATCATCTGGGGATCATATCCAGACATCAAGACTAAAACGTACTCTGACAGGTTTTATGATGTAGCAATGTCTTTCTCAATATTGACCCAATCTATTCAATGGTTGTCAAATATTGCACAACATCAATTTGTTTATTTTTAGCTGTTGATCGTGGCACATTTGTTTCATGTTTCTATCATATGATGTAACAGCAGGGGGGCGTTTTGAAATACAAACATCAACCACCTATACTCTCTGTCGGCAAGAATGGGTGTGAAACAGAACCAGCATATCTTGTCAATCAAATAGTCGAGGCTGTATTATACTACATGTCGCTTTTCTGATGAGATATCATTGATAAACTACAGAACCATAAAAACAAAACCATCTGACCTTTTTCAAAATGTACACTTTGACAACTAGAGCTTACTACCTCATTGCTAATCCATTTGTACTTGTACAATAGCCAACTTTCGATACGAAGTAAATTCCAAAACTTCTTGAAACTGAATGGGTACCTTGAAACAAATATTGCAAATCGTTGTAGAAGACAAATAAATGAATGACAGATAGATAGCCTTATCACTGTGTATCATCTGCCAAATAATTTAATAACTAGAGACCCGGGGTACAGCCGATATGGATATAAGTATCAGTCTTATCTCTTTCAAAACTCAGATCATTGGGTGTGCAATATCACAACAAGACATAACACGAACATATAATTGTTAAGCGCATAACTCGCTCATTTTTGTGAAAAGTGTACATACCGTATCAGTAATAATATATGAAAATTGACCTTTCTAAGTTTGACCTTGAAATCAGTGGAAGGCTGCCTACAGGAGGTTTCAAGTCTGATAATTTGAGAATGACTGGCACAAACCAAGCTTAAAATTGTGTCTATGTTGCGAGAGAGCTGGAGGTATGTTTTGAGTTCCGCAAAATGCCCCATATTATGCGAGAACTGTCAAATTTCGTCACGCCATGCTACCTATATAATTGTGTTGTTAATTGGACACAGCCCTTGTGACATAATACGGATATAATACAAGAACAGACCTCACTGATTTTCAGGCTGAGAAATTATGAACGATAGCTAATGTTTAGACACCCTGAATCAATAATCCGGAAAATTATTCATACCGTCTTTGCAGGAGGAAATATTTTATTTTTATCAGTGATATGGGTATGTTCTCTTTATAATGTCATTCATTGAAATACCAAAAGCAAATGCGTACGATACGTACATGTAACTGTGTCAGTAGTGCTGAGTAGTATGTAATGCAGTTTAGACAGATCAGACAAGATAGATATGTACATCTTCAATTACAAATACCCTCGTTTTCCAGAAGGTATATTGTTGTTCACTTAGCAGGTAAATATTTGTTCCAAGTAATAAGATAAACATTACACATAATGCTGATATTATATGATAATATTTAGCCAATCAGCACATGCAGGGGAGACGATCTTCAGATTCGTTTAACCAAGAGAACACGATACGAGATCGCCAACATGGAAAGCCTGATGTCTTTTCTGTATCGTTGGAAATTACGGCCAATAGCTACCGATTCTCTCTTGCGAGAAACTAGCTTGTATTTAGTTTGTATTCTAAGTCTGGAATTTGAAGCCAGTTTAGTGTCTTGCGAATAAGAAATTGCCATTATGAACGAAAGCTTCCAGTAGCTATCGCGATAATAAGTCTATTATTTTACCACAGGTTTGACCGGAAACAGATGGGATTTTTTCTTGACAACTAACTTATAAATATGCTGCGCAAATATAATATTAGTTGTTGTTCCCTGTAGCTTCATAAGAGTAACAGAATCTGTTTCAAGAAAAATGCTCCGATGTATTCTCAACAGACACTGCCATTTATTGAGTTGTTTCTATCATATACAATCTTACAAGCGTTATATCCCACATTTTATGTATTTTATGTTTTCAGTGTCTAATGTATTTTTATATGATCTTTTATGGCAATAAATATCCCATCTATCCCACAATGTGAAAAAACGATAACGATCAAGATAAATGTTATTCTGAACAGTTTTCTCGATGTCTTAACTGCACGTATAGAGTTGTTTACACAAATGTAATAGCACCATTGTTACTCATGATTGTTCATGGTTCACCAGGCAATAACCCCGAATCATGACGAGTCCAGAGAAATACGTATGTACACTGGACAAACGGAGTGTGGAGAAAGCGGAGAAAGAACTGAACGAGAATGCCAACGAAAGAGATGGAGCAGTGGAATCTCTCCGACACTGGATCATACAGAACAACAGATGGCTCAAATCTCCAACAGGTACTATATGAGAATAATTCAAAAATAATTTAAAACCTGAAATGTGCAGTAACTACAAGGAGGGCTGGATTATAGAAATAACTGTTGAGATAGCCATACGTATTGCTTCTGGGACGAATGGTAATACAAGCGTCTAGTCCGTCATTCACAATCCAGCCGTCGTCCATTAAAGAATATCCGCGTCCATAATCCAAAGACCTATTCCATATCCATATAACAGTATTAGCACCAAATTCAAAAAGACAATCATAGTATACATAAACATAGGCTAGTTTCCTGCAAGAGAGAAGCGGTCAACAGTTTTCAATGATGCCGACAAGACATCATGTTGTTCCAAAAATATCAAATCCGAATCGCTGATCAGTATTCTTAATCCATAATAATCGTCGTAAAGTCGTTATCTAGAGAATGATATGGTATGGTATACATATTCGACCTAACGGCATTCATAGCTAAGAAAACCCACGTCCATAATCTTTACACAAACGTTATATTCGACATTAGTGGGGCGATTCAAACATCAGTTGTAAAACACGTCCCGATACTTTCGGCACGACATAGGGTGCCCAATAGCCCAATTGAAGGATTTGCATCTGGCAGTCATATTGAAGTTCTTATGCGCTGGACTGCCGATGAGAGATGGCGCTAGACAATGTGGTTATACAATGTCTGAAATATCTGGAAACATTCTTCTACACATCAAATGTCCATATATGGGTGTTTCGCCTTTTGCCACATAGAAACCGTGAATTGACCGATATGGGAGAGTATACTTTTCAATCTCAATTTGGCAGATTATTTTCGATCAATTATCTCAACCACTAAGTACCAGGAATTGCATAATGATATTAACTTTCCCCCCATTTCCCCTATTTGTCAACACTGAATTAGCCTTTTCGATGACTAATTGCTGTCCGTTTACGTGTCCGTATCTGGATTAAACACCAGACACGCTGTTCCACAATATGGAGGTATTAGTATGTAGCCGAAAACAATACGATTGGTTAAACAATTAGTTTTTATACATTTATCGACATTCAAGCCTATGCCCAATTTCAGCCATTTTATTTAGAGGAGACACATACAGGATTCCCCGTGTCATCTTTACTCTATGCAGCTGGCCATTAATATCATTGGTATAAAAGAACTAATACTTTTTATTTGGCTCTGTGCAAATATTACCCTGAGAGGTATTAGTATATAAACATGATCGGGCTCATGATCTGGCTCGTGATTGGTTAATAAGTGGAGGCCGGCCTGCTAGCTGGAAAACAGGTAATAAATTCGTAATTGGTGCTTGTCACGTAACTCGAGTCTCTGTTTTCTGGTGAAAAATATGGTTCCATATCGTGCCAGCTATAACGAATAATCGGAGTCGAATTACGGTATGGATTTATTGATGGCACGAATTCAGCAAAGTCGCTACTCGTGGTTGTGATATGGATATTTAACCCGTCAGGGGGAATATTTAGTTCAACCCCAGCTGAGTTACTGTCCTCTCCCGTAGTGATTACCCCCCTTGCAGTGATAAGTTCTGTTCCCTACAGTGATAAAGCCCCTCTCCCCACAGCCCCCGCCCGCTCATGCAGTGTTAACGCGTTAACGCTCGTCCTGTAGTGATTAAGTTCTGCTGTAGTGAAAACGTTCCCATGTAGTTATAACGTTCTCATCAGTGATACGCATCCAGTGGTAACTCCCCGAAATGATAATTCCGCCCCCCCCACAGTGACAACATTTCCCTTGCATTGTGATTATTCCACGGTGATTACCCTTTCCCTTCTTGACACATGCAATGATAACAGATATCGCCCCCTACATCCTCCAGTGATAACGTTTCCGTTGCTTGGATAACCCCTCCCGATGCGATAACGGTTACTCTCTGAAATATATCGATATTTTTCCAAAGTATTCCCCTTTTGTTTGTCCATTCGAGAAATTGCAGCCATTAACGCCTTCCTGATAAAGCCCCTCTCCCCACAGCCCCCCTCCCCCCCCCCTCCTCATGCAGTGTTAACACACTGAACTTATATAGAGTTTATCACTAATAGCGCTCATTTATCTTATGTTTATCACACTATTTTGATAACACTCACATGCAACGAGTTTTATCGATTTTCGTATAGTTTCTATCAAACGAGTGTGATAAAATTCATAGAAATGACCAAGATACTCAGCAAAAGTGTAACAGTGTGACACAGCTTTTGTATCATAGATGTGTATCACATTGGTTTTTGCCAAGGTGATGTGCGAAAATGTTACTCCTCAGGAAGAATCGGAAGTGATAAACTGAGTACATGTATATGTGTATCTTGTAAGAATATCTCCTAGTTGCATGTGAACAGTTGGATAACATTATACACTTGCTTTCCAGATACCAAATTCTTACTGGGTTTTCTTCGAAACGCCAAGTTTGCCCAATTAGCCGCCAGGAAGAGGTTGGTTAATTATTGGACATGCCGATCAGAGAATCCGAAGTGGTTTGAAAACGTGGATACTACAGATCCAAAGATTCTAGAATGTTTGAGGACAGGGTATGTATTATCAGTCCTGTCGGTTCTGGTCCACTTTTCATATTCTGTATTTCTCACGATCGCCCCCCCCCCCCCCCCCCCATCATCTATTTCGTGTCCCTTTTAGTGTCATGTTATTCGTTTTGGATTGTATTATTGCTAAACATGAGTTTATGGGGTCGTCTTAAAAAGTCTGATCTGAGTATAGCCCTAGGTATTGCTGCCGTTGTTTACAGGCTCTAACTTAAGATTTGATGTATATAGGTTTAGTGGAAGATTTTACAAGACAATTGAAAAGAACGCGGTGTGATTAAGTGATGTCAAAGTGCCAAAGTGTCTCTTTCGCTCCGCCAAGTGTGTCGTTTTATGTCGGATTCACGTTGAGTGTCATCTAAACATTGCAATTTGCAGCTGTAAACGTGTTGAATTATGTGTGAAAATCTGTGTCTGTATTTTGTGGATTTTGTGAGAAATTAACGTCTTATTAAAACTGATGAGACGCTGGCTTAAATGTTCACCGTTTCGTGCTCATTAGTATTCTCGTATCTGTGACATTCATCTGCATCTTGCCCGTGGACGTACCTGTGTTCCGTGGACGTACCTGTGTTCCGTGGACGTACCTGTGTTCCGTGGACGTACCTGTATTCCGTGGACGTACCTGTGTTCCGTGGACGTACCTGTGTTGTGTGGACGTACCTGTGTTGTGTTGTTTTGTAACTGTGAACTTCGCTGTGTTTACCGGTGTAGTTCGAGTTTAAAATGTATTTAACGTGCTGTAGTCTCGAGACAAGTTAGGTCACGCTACTGTTTACGTGACTCTTAAGTAAAGTCGTTTATAAAAGCAGAATTTTAGCTGGATAGCATCCGGGCACTGGATAGCCTAGAGAACGGCTCATTGAGTGGGTTTCGTGTGATATCACGGGTAGTGCGTTGGAGTTAGATGTCTTGAACTGTTATCTTTTTATGTACATTTCTCTCAGTTTGCTCATGGAGTTGAAGTTGCGGTGTACAGATTGCCGGGCTTCGTCGACACTTGTGCGTTGTCGGAGTTTTGTAGTGAGTGCGGCAAAGCAGAGTTGTCAATTGTCCAATGTCGTCTTTCAGAGCCCGTATCTAGTCAAACTGAAAAAGTGATTTGAGACTTTTGAGTCCGAGGGTGTGGTGCTCAATGCTAAGTTTATGGGAATGATGATTGATTTGGGCACCAAAAGGTCTTGTGAGAGATATGATTGTGGATTGTTTGATATTGATTGATTTGTGAGATGAGATTTAGAGTAGTTTTGCTGTCTGAAACGTTTTAAGTTCCCTTTTTAGATTGTTGACATATTGTTAATGTCCTTGGAGTTCAACATTGCTTGTCGTTTTATAGGTAAAGTATTAGTAAACGCGATTTCCCCTCTCAGTCTTCCTCGATCTGAGTTAGTGCATTTGTGCAAAATCGTAATCTGTGGTTCATATTTCTGTGCAAAGAGTATGAGGAAGCCAGGATAGGCATACAAATAAATTTTAAATCTTTGGAATATACGTTCTGTCGGAGCTTGTTTGGAACCCTAGATTATTTTCTGAAGATCTATAGCTTGACTTGTGCAGAAGTAGTGGGACTCCTAGCATAATATCGGGGAACAAGTGTGTGATCGACATTTCGACATTCAAATGAAAACCAAGTTTTCTCGCAATATCTTCGGAATCGCACTACGTTTTAGCTATTTCACATTGATACTTTTATACATTGCTATGTACCATTAAATTATGATATTAGTAAGAAATGTCCTGGCTAAACAGTTATAACTAAGAAATACATACACAGTCAATTCCATGCTGTCTTTACGGTCAAGGCCTCGACAGCATGGAAACAACCCAAAAGTAAAACCACTGCTGTATAATTAACAAAGATTAGTATAACAGTAAAGTGGATTTTATCATACTAATATGCGTTAGCCTCATAAGCGTTCGTTTATGATCACATATTCGACAAGAAATTGGGGTGGATTAGTTGAGAAAAATAAAGAAAATGTTCGTCGCAGAGTGAAAATACGGAGCGAGCGGAAGCAATAACCGAAAGACGTTTTAATGAGACCTAAACCTAAATGTTTCAATAATTGGTGATAAGTGGTAGATGCTCCTGTACTCTCTCTAAACTGTTTTCTTTACTTCACAGGTTTGTTGTCATACCATCCCTAAGGGATACAGAAGGAAGGGGACTTTTGATGGGAAGAATTGGTAAATCTTTAGTGAAAGAGTTGAAATTATCCCTTTTGTCAAAACACCATGCATACAACAGACTGGTAGCACAGTGGTGACGTTTTTGAGGTTCACAGCGTTACATTTTATAGTGTAAACTTTCAGACAGCAGAATGGTCCTGAAGCCTGATGACGTAGGCCCCCTACATCCATGACAATAAAATACCACTTCTATCCCTTGATGCATTGCAGGCCCCCAACATCCATGGCAATTAAATGACAGATGAACATCGTTATACAATTCAATTAGCCGGTCACCTCCTTAGTGTAAAATGACATCAACTTAATTACCAGCACGAGGTCCCTGAGCTAAGCTGGCACAGTCTGTAGAGCAAGCTTTAATTTGGTGTATCGGGTTACATATAAGCCTCCGCGCCTTGCTTGACATGTACTTTGCGTTGACAATGACAAATTAATTGGTTTCGTGTTACACAATCAATGTTAGATTTCTGGATGAGTGTTCACGTGTCATACAGATGAATGAAAATACAATTTATCACGTGACTGAGAGATATATAATACGTCATCAGGGTATGGGACCATTGGGTTCAAAACCTTCGTATGGGTATTCATTGTTTACTAACTGTACTACGTCATCTAAAGCTGGCGAGGTCCTGTGTGATACCCATTCTCCTTCTCTTTCACCCTCTCCTCTTTATCCATCCGTCTTTCATTATATATTTACTTAAATTTTCAACAAATTAACCGATTCCGATTTAGTTTCTTGTAAGAAGTGTGGTCACCAGTATGTTGACAAAACTGCTCAGAGACTTCGTCTTAGTGGTAACAGGAACTCCGTGAGGGGAAAAGCGATAGCTTATAAGTAATTTTTTCTGGTCTGTGACACAACTGCAGCAATCAGATCATAGACATCCTCTACCTATCAACCAAGGATTCCCCTTTGGATTCAAGAGAAAAATCCGAGACTGGGAACTGTTCTGGATGCTAAGTCGGCTCAGTTTTACCGTACTGTTTAAATGAAAATGTCAATGAGCTCGACAATGTAACAAACCATCTACATGTATCAAATAGATACAATAATACTCGGCTATTTAAGCGAAGACATCGCAGCCATGGTCGGTGTGTTGATTCACGATCACACGATACTTTGAATTACTTATCGGGTTTAGCCAACACACCCAACAGTATACACAGTTTGCGTACACTCCTGTATGCGTTTATTTTGAAATAAAATAAACCCCATAGCCATTAAAATCAGTGAAAATATATCATTTTTTCGACGATATCAGCCAGTGAACGTAATCGGAACATCCCAAGACTGGATTTTCAACTACTTGGATAAACTTTACAAAGAATCTTGAGTGAAGCAGACGCAACTCTGACCCAACAGTGTACTGGACTCCCAAAATCCACAAAACACCATACAACGATGCACCGCCAAGCTTCTTTCAACTTTATTGGCGAGGGCCATTCAGGAGGTACAATATTTTGGGAAAGATATTTCGCCACTATTTCCAATGTTTGTGGATATTGAAACATTCAAATTGCCTTACAGGAGAACTTGATGCGAAAGAACACATGCCATACAGACATGTATCCACCTGGGATTCTCTATACAACGATCCCTCTTGAGCACCTAACTGACCGTCTTAGTGCACTGATATTATCGGTGTTCAACAAAATCCATCACCGGTATATTAATGTCAGAAGCCAAACAGCATTCTTCAGCTCTACTTAAGACACGGGATGTCATTCGCTTGGAAGTGAAATGAAATAGTTTTTACCAACTTTTCTTGCAGAAAAGCAGGACATTTGAAGAAAACAGACAGAAACATCACTACTCTGGTACCATACATGGCCGCCATTTTCAATTTACCCATGATCCGTTGCTCGGGGTATATGCAAATAGGCTCAAAACGATCCCAGTATGATAAACTACAAAGTCATATAGTGTCAGCTTTCAACGTTTTGTCGTTCCGGAGAGCGGCTAGAAGGTTTCCTAGGGGTAGGATTAATCAACGTCACAAGACATCCACTCAAAGTTTTTCAAATTTGTCGAAAGATGATCTGAAATTTGGTAGGTAGGTGCATTAGGGGAAGACGACGTGTCATGCGTTGCTTTCGCTTATGTGGGCCGTTTCCATGGAAACCAGACACACCCTCTTTATCTTTGTAAAGGTAGTTTCTCTCGTGTCCGGACTGAAATTCGAACACTTTTCAAGCTACTGATCTGAAGTTTGGTAGGTAGGTGCATTGCTTTCGCTCATGTGGGCCGGTTCCATGGCAACCAGACACACCCTCTTTCTCTCGTGTCCGGACTGTATATTGCACACTTTTCAAGCTACTGATCTGAAGTTTGGTAGGTAGGTGCATTAGGGGGAGTCGATGTGTCATGCATTGCTTTTGCTCATGTGTGTCCTTTCCATGGCAACCAGACAGGTTACTTCGCTCAACGACCTTGACTGACAGTGATGATTCAAAAATTCAGTACATCGCAACAATTCAGTACATCGTCCCAAATAAAACTGTTTTCAATACTCAGTACAGTCCTTCTTTTCGTGTACACCACTAACTATCACATGTAACAATGCATACAGTGCTGAAAGTTTTCAATTCACTGTTCCACCTGTTCAGACTGATATGTTTTCGAGCGTATTTTGAGTTCAGACTGAGCTCTTGTTGAAAAATGCAGGAGTGCTGTGAATCACAGCCCTAATATTCGAAAAATAATTTCAAGGAGTGTGACATCACACTCCTTCAGGTTACAACATAGGGAAGCTTACACTTTGCGAGTTCTGTTTTCCACACTCCTGAGCAATTTTTTGGAATGTGATGGTGTGGGAGTTTGATCACACTCCTCAAAAATGAATGACTGGGTAGACTTAAACAGCCGTGAGTTTGTATGAAATGAGCCTGACCCCGCATGCTATATAGACCTGCACCAAGTGTTGATTTGCGACATGGCTGATGTATATCACTGCAGTTTATATTTAGTTTTAATGATGATTTCTTGAGATTTCAATAATGTTCATATACTCAACTATATTATTCATGAACTGAATTGCTATTTGTTTTTTGCAAGTGACTTTTATTGGTATCAAAGTTTAAAAACGTTGCAAATGCTATGTCGTTATCTTAATCACGAATAATCCATGCACTGTACAGAAATTCTGAAACTTTACTTGCCTAGTCTTGAACTTATGCCTGTATTGTATCTCTGTCAACGTCATGGCACCTTCGCCAACTAAACTGTTAAATGAAAAATGATTATGAAACTATGCCATTACATATGATACTACAAAGTTCATTTTAAATTAATCTTCCATCTTAGAGCTTGCAAAGTATCAACGGTTGGTCCGGAATAAATTTTCTTTTTTACAGCGTGTAACAAACTGTAATTAATAAAATGGCTGCCATTTCTCCTTGATATTAATACTAAATTACACTTCAAAGAACTTTCCAATTTTCTTCGTATAAAACCTCATTATGATTGTTTCTTGAATTGAGACTGAATTACATAAGGTGGCGTCATTATGTTTTGACTTTAGCGCTGACAAAGGTTGATGAAGCATAATGTGAAAAAAGGGGTGTGCGGTTCAACCCTACCTGGCCTGGAGGTGCACTTTCACATGTCCCTTGTTGTTTTTTTAATCCTATCTCCGGAACGACAACAATTTGAGAGCTGAAACTCCGTGACTTTGTATCATATAATATTGGGGTCATTTTGAACCTATTTGTGTGACTCCCAAGCAGAGGATCATGGGTAAATTCAAAATGGCGTCCATGTGGGGTACCAGAAAAGTGATATTCACGTTATATTTCTTCAAAATTTTCGCTATTCGGCAAGAAAAAGTTGGTAAACCTATTTTATTTCATATCAGATTATTATTTACTAAGTTATCATGCAGTTTTTGTAAAGAAAACACACAAATAAAAAATTCGAAAAATCTGGATAATCGTCAAAAAAATGCCTTTTTCAAAATGATGTCACTGTGGCGTCATCATGGCTGCCATCTTGAATTTTTTTTTAAATGTTCTAGTAGAGCTTGATCCAAAGATCTAGTGTGGTAAGTTTCAGTACTCTAGCCTTAGAGATAGCGAAAACATAGAGGGGGTACTTTCCGCCCCACCCCATGAGGCGGTACACCCCAAATCGCCCTGGCCTGATTGGGTTAACGTTCGGTAATGTGGTTGGTCATAGGATAAGTCGACAAAACCACAGACCATATGTTTTGACCTTATGCGGTCTCATTGAAATTTGTTTGCGATAACTTCAATGCGTTATGAAGGCACCCTATGCAATTGAGCCTTGATACAGAACCTATATCCAACAGCTATTCATGGACTATCTGTCTATGAACTTTTTTTATGCAGCGAAAATCTAAAAGTTCTTTGAAGCGTAATATATTATCACGGAGAAATGGTAGTCATTTCGTAGATTTCAGTTTGTTTCAAACGCTGCAAAAAAAGAAAATTAATCCCGGACCAATTGTTAATTTTTTATCAAATGTACAGATATTTCAGTGAAATGCTCGTCGAAGCAAAATCTGCAGGCTTTCGATATTGTCTCGAGAAAGATATGAAAAAGGACATTTTCTTCTGGGAAATTCTCTCCTTTCATACCTGCTCTTTTGAATAGTTTCTTTTCTTTTTATTTTAATTTCATGGCATTGTTAATCCGTACAAACTAGCATACTTACTTGCTTCAAGCGACTTATATTCGACTGGCATTGTCCAGATATATTGATCAGCAAGAAATGATACTTTCGACATTGCATCGATTTCGTAATTAGGATATATTTTTTTTCATTTTGCACCTCAGGAAATATGGATGTTAGCGGCAGACTCACCATAGATGAGTACATGCGGGCATGTACATGCATAGTAGACCACCTATTGATGGACGAAAACATCCAAGTTAACGGAACCCTAATCTCAGATGACATGTCCAAAGTATCTATAAAACACCAGCTGTTTTTTGGGGTGGAAAACATGAAAAGGACAATGAAAGTATGGTTCGTAAGTACATGTTATGATCACTACGTTTTACAGTAAATGCATACAAGAAGCTGAAAGTCGGATTCAATTGTGGTCCTCACTGAATAGCGACGCCTCGCTTCAATATTTTGAATCAATTTATGCTCTTGTATCTTCAAAGAAAAGGTATTCCGGAAAATAAAACATGAAACTGTGGATATCCGCGGGGCAGAATTTGTTGGTTTGTGCCCCAAAATGTACAGCTTAATATTTGGTGAAAACCGCTATATAGATATGCACTGAGGGCTTTGCATTTATATAGATTTTGATTATCAACAAAGATTATAATGAAAGGTTGAAAAAATATGGTAAACTTTGACATCCTTTCTCCCCTTTGTTGAAAAAAACCCTGGTCCACTCATATTGGCACGATGCTCCCGTCTCGGTTGGCATCGTGTCAATATCAGCGGACGAGTGTATGTGGTTTCTCAAATGGGGAGTGATTCTGTAAGCTGAATCAGGTTTTGTTGAACATAACGAGGAAAAAGGTCTATTTGTGTCACTTTGTTAATCAATTTCACGATAGAAACAACAGTTAAACTCGAGAAAGAAATTCCATTTTGTAATTTATTTGTTTGTCTTATTCGATTGTGACTTGTATGAAAGCAGACACCCCTTTCCTCACCCGACTTGTGAAATAGAATCTCCCAAATGAACACTTGCACTTGAACACATGTACTTTTCACACAACTGTGTTAAAATACTCAATAAATGCACAGTTAGCAAGTAGATATAGACACAATTGTTATAGAATATCTGTTATAGCACAGTCTCTTGATTACTAGTGGTTATACATATAATAAATAATTAACTTATTTTGAGCAAGTAATTTATCAATGGAATAAAACAAGTGAATATTTTATTTCGGGAAACCAAAGTTTCATTTAATTTATAACAATATGCCAACAATTGAACAATTCGCTTGCTAATTCTCCCCGGGGTGTGTGCCTTGAACTGGTGGCATGAAAATTATTCATCTGAAAATATAGAAACAGTTCTTATTTATATCTACGTAAAAACGGTACATCAGAGAATGAAATAGAAGACAATAAAACGTCGACCACATGGTACACAGTTTGATACGTATACATGGTTTAAAGTATCGGCACATTCTATAACTATCAATCGTCAATGGTAAAGATGGAATAATTGAGATATGGTGCTTATACGGCTCATTATACAGCAACAGACAGGAAGCCGACGTTTCAAAATCATTTTTGTCGCCTACAATAGTTTATCTTTGGCGTTGGGCGTTATATATATCTTAACGCACAGAGCGTGTTTGTCAACGAACGAACCATGCTGCCATACCGAACCTCACGCTATCTCACATATTGTTTTGTAAGTTAGTACGTGAGAGGAAACCGAGCTTATATCATTCACATGATTTTAGTAGGAAAATGCCCTTGGATAAATTTGTTTTTTTATCTGTCCATATGCTAAGAGATCTTCAAGCATCCCCCCCCCCCCCCACAAAGTTTTCCATCTAACCCCTTGATGACATGTAACATTCAATTAAGCGGAACGAACCGGAGTAGCACAGGGAAAAGGACCTTGTATCTTTAGATGGGTAAATGGCCCCAGGTCAGGTGCAATGCAGAAGTACCAAAATAAAATACTTCCACTCCAAGAAATTGTACAATTGGCATGAAGTACAATATTATTTTGTATACTCAGAAATATTCAAGGCACCGAGTCTCACCATTCTCGAGTAACTGGACCGAGAGGTACATGTAATGCCTTCGTGCAAAATAGTTTATTATGAGGTGAAAACCATTCTTATTATTTTCTGTAAACATATGAAGATAAACGATAACCAGAACCAGATTTTGTCTACGACTACGTACTGGAACAGCGAGTATGCTGTATCAAGATGGTTCTGATTATCGTTTATCTTCATTTGTTTATAGAAAGAAATATGAGATGTTTTCGCCTCAAACTTGGCGATTTTGCACGAATGCACTACTTCACGGCCTTATTCGATAATGATGAGTCTCAGTGCCTTGAAATTTTTCTGAATATACAATATAATATTGTACTTTCATGCTAACTGGACAATTTCTTGTATATGAAATATCTTATTTTTGGCACTTCTACCGCACCTGTTCTGTGGCCATTTACCCATCTTTTAGAGTTTCCGTAATCGATCTAGCCGACTACTGTAATGTCAATATTAATGACCAGCATACATTACCACGTGTCAGGAATATCCTTGTTTATGCAGTGACACTACATGGGGCCTGGTCTATGGGATAACAGCCGGGTACGCCATCCAGAGTGTCAAACACTTTGCCTACGAGACATTTTCTGAGTTCCGATGGACCAGGCGGGCACTCGTCCAAGTAGTCACGGTCACATGCGAAAAGCGGTGTTTGACATGGCGTGCCACAGTTTGTCGTCTGGTCTGGGAGATAGCAGTCGGGAACCTCGGCCACAGCGTCAAACACTTCACCCGCGTTACAATATAATAATAAAGTCTCCTGACCACACACTTCGATGTAGTCGGTACCGCAGTCTGTACCAGACTTCGTGCACGTTGTTGAAGCCTGTGTCACTAATAAAGAAGAAATAGAAACGCATAGAAACGCGATAATGTGATCAGAATTCTGGGATACATCATACTCCAGAAAATGACATGGCAATACAGTCGAAAACTGTTGGCCGCATATGTCCTGCATCAATCCATTTATTTTTTTTTTTATTTTTTTATTTATTTATTTATTTTTTTTTTATTTATTTTTATTTTTTAATTTTATGCATATTTTGAATTGCTGCTATCTGCTGTACGAATACTTTTCTGTGCGACAGTTTTGTTTTGGATGTCGGATCTCAGTCTAGCTCCAGAACTCACTAGCTGTGAAAGTGACCTCTGACCTAGTGGATTTCTGGGAGCGGAAACGGGATCTCGTCACATGTTTCTTCACTTTCTTATTTGTTCTACCTTTTTATGTGTTATGTACTCTCTCTCAAATAGGGGTGCTCAGTACAATAAGGAATCTCATCTTATCATGCGCGCAATTAATTTTCGGCGAAACCAATCTTGGGTTCGTCTGTTTCCGTATTGACGGAACTTCGCGCAGCTGGTGAGCTCTGGGGATAGATTGCTATTATTCAACTAAACATAGAAATACTTTTGTATAATTTGAATGAATTATGTTCTTTTGGTTCATTTCACACTAAAATGAGACCGGATTGCACGATTATCAAACGCACTATTTCGTAGCCGGTTCACTACTTGATCACCATACGCTCCCCAGGGGTGGGGAGTTGTGCGTTCTATGTGAGAGGCGAAGTTCCGCCAATACGGAAACAGTCAAACGTGAGATTCGTCGGATTTGACACCTATAATCGAAGATTCCAAGAGTCAAGTAACCTGACTCTGATTTGATCATCAGAGTCATGCCGCGTGATTTCACATGTCTCAAGGCGGCAGATGAACAACGTCGGAAACAGACCAGAAAATTACATTCACTCGCCCCAATCTCCACTATCGTAACATATGGATTCTACGGGTTAGAATGCCACCAATATTACTAGTTACAAACACTTACTTGCACTCAAAATGCGACAGAGAACGAAATGGATCGAGAGCTGTCAACAACGAAGCCATGTCATTTTCTTGCCCACTCAAAGGTGGTGATTAGGTACGAGTCCTTTAAGAAAGTGACCCGTCAAATTTTGCCCTTGGGACTAAATATAGCATTTCGTGCAGGCCAACACGTGTAGGCCAACAGTATTCGATGCCCACAAACCACGAGACACTGTCAGACATTTTCAAGGCTACTTGCTTCCACGGGCAGAATTTGACGACGTCACTTTCTTAAAGGACTCGTACCTAATCAACACGTTCGAGTGGTCAGGAAAATGATATGGCTTATTTGTTGACAACTCTCGATCCATTTCGTTCTCTGTCGCATTTTGAGTGCAATTGAGTGTTTGTAACTAGTAATATTGGTGGCATTCGGACCCGTATAAACCATATGTTACGATAGTGGAGATTGGGGCGAGTGAATGTAATTTTCCGGTCTGTTTCCGACGTTGTGTATCTGCTTCCTTGAGACATGGGAAATCACACGACATGACCCTGATGATCAAATCAGAGTCAGGTTACTTGACTAAGGTTCCAGGCGACACACCACGAGATATATTGTTGTAAATGATTTTTCAAATGTCCAACAAAACGCATCGTGATATTAAGGTGGCGATTTATTGTTCCAATGCCGGCGATAACATATCAATAAAATGTACAGGTGTGCTAAAATATTCTAAAATATTTGCATGATGCCTATGCAAACGAACAATATGGATTAATGAATATAATTGCAGAAACAAAGTTTCCAGGCGTTGTCAGCAGAAGTCAATAAAGAAAACACACGCATTGTTGAATTCAGTTCTAAAAATAATATAACTCTGAGCTACAATGTATATTGTGTTAGATATGAAACTTGTATTGATGTATAGTTTTAAAGATTTTTTTTCATATATCAATATATATTGTCACACAGTCGAGTGAAATTTACGCCAGCTTAACAAAGGATCTTACCTCTATTGTAAAACAAATAACATATGTGTATCACGTAACAGCGCCATGCAAGACCAAGCACTTGGTGATCCCCAGAAAGGGAAATTGGTAGTGGGGGATTGAATAGAAACACCAAACTGGTAAAACTTGTTCTGCCCATTGAGTTTCTCGGTCAATACAATTTGCTTTAACGGGACCTGCCTTAGACAAATCGTGCACTACTTTGGAATATCCTCCATGTAAGACTAACGTCAATTCTTCTGAACATGCTTGGTTGTGAAATGTACAATAAATGTATAAAAAATATGTATAAATACTTCCCTATCTAAAATTCATATCTAATGTAGTGTACATTGTAGTAGAGAATTTATAGTATTTTTAGGACTGTATTCCAACAGTGTCTGTTTTATATTTATTGAGTTCTGCTGAAGACGCCTAGAAGCTTTCTGTAAATAATTATACGCGTTAATTTACAGTTTTAGACAGTTTTTATAAAGAGGTATCATGTTTGCATTCAGCAAATAATAGGGTTATTTTGATATATGGTAATGGTCACCAACTATATTGCATATACGGTTATTAATAAGGGGCTTTTGTAGGGGCAACGTTTTCAAAGTCTTGTAAAAGGAAAGAGTCTCTTCTTTGGTGCTCTCCTCTTAAATAGAGTAATGCCAAACATCAAAATGTTCTTTGTCTCATGGAGAATCTCACCATAAAATGTTTGACATGCAGGTATATCTACATTAATAAGATTGTATTGTATTGTTTGTATTGTTCTTTGATCTATCATCGTGGTGAATTTCAAATCATTTAATATGGTTCCAGAACATATAGGTAATTATACAAAACGGAACTCTGGAATACTCCTTCGTGTGTGACGTTTTTTGCCAATCAATAGATCTAAAAAAAAAGACTACATGGTGAAGTGCCAGATAATAAACATAGCAAAGTAACCGATTTACGGTTGATCAAAATACATTTCCTAGTCTGTTTTTATTTTTTACTTTTTTATTTTTATATTTTGCATGCATTTCCTATGAGGATTGTCCCTTGTAACATAAATACATTAGTGTCACTAAGAATAAAATTATATTTGCACCGAAGATATCAGTACGTTTCATTATTCAAAGAATTGGAAGTGGTTTTACTTTGACGTGCCGTGATTTTGTCACAAGTGCAATCCTTCCGCTTCCGGTAAGTTACTTTTAACCCTATCAGGACTGGGATTTGTGAGACCTGTCCAGGCCTGGGGGAAAAAAGGGGGGGGGGGGGTTCATCTCACCACACTATACCCATGGGTCTCGCTCTACTAGAAAATGTAAAAAATTCAAGATGGCCACTGTGATGACGTCACGTTGACGTCATCTTCAAAACAGGCATTTTTGTTCGATTCTACGGTCAGATTTTTCGAAATTTTTATTTTTGTTTTCTTTGCAAGAACTGCATGATAAATTGGTAACTAATAGACTGATGTGAAATAAAATACATTTTGTCCAATTTTCCTAAAAACAAATGCAGGAATTTTGAAAACAAAATGACGAAAACGTCACATTCCGGGTGCCCAACATGGGCGCCATCTTGAATTTACCCATGATACCCTACTCGGAGGGGTATGTAAATAGGCTCAAAATGACCCCAATATGATAAACTAAAAAGTCTCGGAAGGTCAGCTTTCGTTTTGCTGTCGTTCAAGAGATACATGTAGGAGAGAACGATTGGTGAGGGCCATACTATGCCCCCCCACCCCACCTCCAGGTCAGGTAGGGTTAATGTCACATACAAACGAGTCCTTTACGAGTAAACGTACATGTATAGTAAAGGTGTTTTTATTCAGTGGTTTGCCAAAGAGGGAAAATGTTTGGATTTATAATAGCTTCATTCGACAAATACTAGTGAAGCAACGGACTACTAAAAATACTAGTGACCATAATCATCGCTCGGGGTAAAACATACCGTGGAAAATAATATTCTGTTTGATATCGAGTAATATATTTTCGATTGCTTGATCGTGATAATTGGAAATTGCGAAACTGGTGTATTAAATGCAATTAACGAATTTAAGTTTTGACAGAGAAAAAATGTATTGTTCTAAATTGGAGATGTCCATGTCTTATCACAGACGGCTGCCCACCCCGCCACACCCACTCACACGCTCGAGGGGTAGCTCTACTAAGGCTAGAAAGAAAAAAAATCTTTATGAATATCAAACCAGGTACTCCTGGATCGTACTAAAAACGAACTCTGGACAATGTTAATTCGTAAAATCTTGCCTCCAATCAGTCAGTCTATGATGAAAAAATTTGAACAGTCGTTCTTTGATCCTGCGCAGAACATTTGCGCGAACCCAATCAAATCAAACCTCGGATTTGTTTTACCTCTGGATGTCAATAGCAAAGATAGATGTCGATATCCCTCAATCCTGATTTGGGGCAACAACAAAAAAGATTTATCTCTTCGGCAGCTCGACTTTCGTTTCTGATACACAGTTATATAGTTACTGTGGGTTAAAAGCTACAGATGTTTTTGTTTAGCTGGAAGCACCGTACAGGAAATAGACATTTAGAAGGTACGAGCGTCTCTATATCTCTGATATTTCGGGTTATTTTAGACAGTTTTAACTCGAATAGCAGGTCTCAGTGTTGTTAATTTCAGCCCAGAAATATTTGTATCAGGTTTCTCTAATCTTTATTGAAAGTAAATGCGATCAAAACGATCCACATAGCTCAGACTTCCATGACTTGAAAATGACTTCGACTTTGCAAAGATACTCAAAGTATGATGATGGCTGTAACTAGCATTAAGGTCAATTTTCACAGCTCTCGATATGACGACGTCAACCTCACGAAACGTCTTCTTGTTGTCTCGTATTGTGACACGCAGCAGTCGATGCATCGCGTCGACATCAGAACTAATCGCGTCGACATCAGAACTACATTCGTATCGCAGGACAAAGGTAGAATCAGAGCTTTTTCAAAGCGATTTATCTGAACTCGGTATGAAGCGAAGCGTTGCTTCGCATGCTGAAGATTAGTTACTGTTTCGATGTGTGTGCATATTATGCGGACAAACAATGGCCGAATCGCACGGGCGTAGTTATCTTCCTACTGTTCCCGGGCTATAAGCCAAACGCGGCGGCTTACGACCTGGGCTTGCGCACACGTTCTCGTTAGTTGATTATTAGTGAATTATTTTGATTAATAAGGGGAGAAGGAATCCCCACATCTTATCCCTATCTGGCCTGGACTTTTTGTGACCTATCCATGCTCGGGGGAGGATCATTTACCCCTTGACCTAGGGGGATGGAACTTCCCACACTATACCTTTTGGTCAAGCTCTACCAGAAAATGTAAAAAAAAAATCCATGATGGCTTTTTTGATGACGCTACAGTAACATCATTTTCAAAAAAATGACATTTTTCGGTCAGATTTTTTTTATTTTTTAGTTGTGCATTTTCTTCGCAATAGCAGCATGATAAATTAGTAAATACAAATCTGATGTGAAATAAAATACTTTTTGCCCATTTTTTTTTCCAGCAGAAAAGCAGGAATTTTAAGAAAAATGGCAAAAACATCACTGTTCTGTTATCCCACCTGGCCGCCATTTTAAGGTTATCCTTGATATTTGCTAGGTTATGCAAATAGAACCAAAATTACCCCAATATGAGAAAATACAAAATGGCGAAGTGTCAACCCTAAATTTTGTGTCGTTCCGGAGAGAGGAAGAAAATTTGGCAGAGGGGCCATAATTACAAGCGTCTAGTCCGTCATTCATAATCCAGCCGTCGTCCATTAGAGAATATCCGCGTCCATAATCCAAAGACCTATTCCATTTTCCATATAACAGTATTAGCACCAAATTCAAAAAGACAATCATAGTATACATAAACATAGGCTTGTTTCCTGCAAGAGAGAAGCGGTCAACAGTTTTCAATGATGCCGGCAAGACATCATGATGTTCCAAAAATATCAAATCCGTATCGCTGATCAGTATTCTTAATCCATAATATTCGTTGTAAGGTCGTCATATAAAGAATGATGTATCTCAGTCACGCTTTGATTGTGACTGTTCATATGAGTACCATCAGGTTCTTGAAGTACATGGGTTCATACGGCCCCCAGCCCCGGGTTAAGCCCGGACTCACAGGGCTAATTCTACCAACCAGATGTGTGGGGTTGGCATTATGGATCCCTGCCAAACTTTCTAGGCCATCTCCGAAACGACAAAGGCGTACGAGCTGAAACTCAGTGACTTTATCGTTTATCATATTGGAGTCATTTTGAGCCTGTTGACATAGCCTAAGAGCAAAGGAATGTGAGCAAATTTGAGATGATGACCAAGTGGGATGCTACAAATCCGATGTTGTCGTATTTTTTTCTTCGTTTGTTTTGCTTTTCTGTGGATAAAAGTGTGCAAAAACGATTTTATTTCGCATTCAATAATTAGTTTCTAATTTACTTTGTAGTGTTTCGAAGAAAATAGCATAAAAACAAGATTCGGAAAATCTGACAGAAAAATCGTCCAAAATGCAATTACAGAATATGACGCCGAAATGACGTTATGACCTCGGCCATCTTGGATTATTTTTAAATTTTCTGTTAGAGCTTTATCCCAAGATATGCTTTGGTTAGCTTCCTACCCGTAGTTCAGTAAGTAAGAAAATATATGCCCCTGTCCAGGCCTGGAAATGCCTAAAATATTCCAGGCCTGGTAGTGTTTACCTAATTCACCAACGGTAAAGAACCGACGTGTGTGGAGCTGGGTATTGGTGATACGTTCGACTAGTTCCATCATAAAAAACGGCATCGTTATCCATATTTGAGACAGATAAAATATATATACATATATAATTGAAATTCAAGTAAATTAAATAAAACTCGGGTCACAGTACCTGTTGTGACACATGACACAGTTGCCTCTTCGTAACAAGCGGGTGGAGATTTCGTGCCATCATACAGCATACCAGCACCACACGAAATCTCGTACCACGTGCCTCCATAATAGGCGAAGTATAGGCTACAGTCCTTTTCGCTGGGTTTGACGTCACCGTCTGTCGGAGCTATTAGCAACAGAAAAGAATAGATAAGAGTGACACAAAAGCAATAATAAAAGTAGTGGATTCTTCCAGGAATTCCCATTGCAAATCTGAAACTCTGGCTTGTTCAGAGCTACAAAAGTAGATATGGAATTTCTGTTGGAGGATTTGTAAAATATGACATATATGGATGCATGAAGATTACTTGATTGGAATATGGATTCATAAAGCACAATATGTGTCACGCATACACAAAGATAATTAGAAGCAAACAGAGTATGTGGCATAACCCATGCCCTTGAGATTATTTCAATGATATGGAAAGACCATTCCTGCTCTCTAAAAATACTTGAGTGAACTGTTCCACTCAAGTTTGAGTGAAATGTACCTGTTCGCTCAAACTTGAGTTACTTTTCAATCAGCTTGGGTTACTTTTCACTCAACTTGAGTTAAACCACTCAAGCTCACTCGACTTGAGTGGGATCAATTTCCATTCTTATGCTTGAGTGAATATCATTCAAGTTGAGTGCATTTAACTCAAATTGAGTGAAAAGTCACTCAAGTTGAGTGAAAATCTTACTGAAGTATTGAGTGGGATCAATTTCCCCTCTTACTTGAGTAAAATTTCACTCAACTCTTTACAGAGAGTGTTGGCGGCTAATTAATTATCTCTCTCAGATATTGTATTGTATAGTACAAATCGCTTAACAATTTCTGCCCTTGGCCATTTGGAGTGCACCGTAGGAAGGGAGGGGCTTATTCCACCTCGGATAGATATATTCCATATCGCTCAGCATAGGGAAGTGAAACTTACCACATGAGATGTTTGGGTCAAAGTCAAACAGAAAATCCAAGAAGACAACACCGATGAGGTCTTATTAAAAAAAGGTATTTTTCGGCCGATTTTTCAGTCTGGTTTTATGATTATTTATTTCGGCAATTTCGGCAAACCCAGATGGATTAATTAGCGAATAACTATCTGATGTGCTGTTAATAGTTTGGCCTTTTCTACGCAGAACCACAGACGAAGAGTTTGGTCGAGTGAAGGAGGCTAAGTTGCGAATACGGTCACCAATATGATAAGCTGCAGAGTCACAAAGTACCAGCCCCAGTTCGTTTCGGAATACAGGAAAACAAAATTAAGGAATTAAGGAGAGGAATCCGCTCTCAACCATCAGACCATCTTCACATTTTCAAGTTAAATACTACACTAACGTTCCGTCATTTACCTTGACTTAACGTATAGAGTAAACTGTTCAGACCGGGGAAACGCACGTGATGTCATATAGCCAATCAAGATAGGAGCTTGCCAACACTAAGCAGATAGGATTTTCTTTGATGTCTGCCCGTGTGATCTCCAAATATGGCAAGTGGTGGGTGTATTGATGTTGATTTCCTTCGAATAGCCAATCAAATTTAAAAGAGGTCATACATTGCACTTCTCCTAATATGGACCACGGAATATTTATAGCGCTATGACATCACCATATCACGCCTGTATTCTGATCGGATAGTGTGTTACGTTCAGCCAAGGCAACACGTGTAGTATTAGACTTGGGTAAGCGAAGATGCCATCAGACCAGATAGGGTTAAGTTGTGGCGGACTGAACGTCAAACTAAATTCTCATTCCTTAATCAAAGAGCTCAACTGATGCTGGTGGTATTCTTATAATGGACTTTTATCGAAACAACCGTGCATCACGGGATATCTGGATATCCCAATTTGATTGGTCAATTCAAATTTTCAAAAAGAAATGCAGCGTTCTCATTGGCTTGTGGAGATAAATGAAAGAACATTCATCCAATGATGGAGTTTCGGTAAAGGTTCATTAGAAGTCGTAAACGTCAATAGGTCTAACTCAATCTGACCGGAAAACATTTCTCTCTTGCTCCGAAACATCTAAAATCCTGGGAACTAAAAATTGGCATTTTAGACTAAATTTTACGGTGAATTTGAGCCTATTTTATACTCTCCACCCCCAAGCAGATGACGATGGGAAAATTTAAAATGACGGCCATATGAGTATACAAGAAAAGATGATCCTCAAAAACACCCTTAAAAGCACACCCTTCAAAATTGTAACTTTTCTACTGATAAAAGTGCCCAAGAACTACATCACATGATTATCTACTGATTTATCGTACCGTTTAATGCGAAGAGTATCGCATAAATAAAATTAAAAAAAAAATGGAAAAAAAATCGACCGGAAAATGCCTCTTGGGAAGATGACATCATCAATGCGACCATCTCGGGATTTATGAAAACATTTTTTGGTAGGGCTTGACTCAACGATATAGTGTGTATAGTGTGGTAAGTTTCAGCTCCCTTATCCCAGGTAGACTGAATATATTTAGGACGATGAGGGACCCAACTTCCGTCCCCGACCCTGTCTGTGGTATACCCCCAAATTGCCCAGGCCAGATCGGATTTCGTTCAATAAAAAAGCTGATTGCACATACTAGAACACTGACCGAAACGATTACCCTTCATTTGACTTGCATATGTAGCTCAGGGGTGTAAGCTACATGTAAGACCTTCGCGGTGCAGAGTTCTTATGTCAGCTTCCCATTATCGCAAGTTTATCTTTTTTTATTTAACCCTATCTGGCCTGGGGGAGCCGAAATGCCCCCCCCCCCCCCTACCAAACTTTCTGCGCTATCTCCAGAACGACAAAAAAGGAGAGCTGAAACTCCTTGACTTTATAGTTTATCATATTGAGGTCATTTTGAGACTATTTGCATAACCCCCCCGAGCAGAGGATCATGGGTAAATTCAAAATGGCGGCCACGTGGGATACCAGAAAAGTGATGTTTTTGTCATATTTCTTCAAAATTTCTGCTTTCCCGCGATGAAAAGTGGACAAAAAGTATTTTATTTCACATCACATTATTACTTACTAAACCCGACCGAAAAATCGACCAAAAAATGCCGTTTTTGAAAATGGCGTCACTGTGACGTCAACAAAGCGAACATCTTGGATTTTTTTTACATTTTCTGGTAGAGCTTGACCCAAGGGTATAGTGTGGTAAGTTTCAGTCCCCCAGCTCAAGGGGTAAGAAAAATAATTAATAATACGGATAGAGTGAAGGCTAGAGTGAGATACAAGCTTAGACATATTGTAGAACGGAGTAATGAATATATCCTGACTGTTTGATATAAAAATAATCTATGCATGCACTAAGCGCAGTAAGTGCAGCTAAAATCGTGATTTCCCAACCTGCAGTTGTCGGGGCCACCGTTGTTGTGGTCGGTGCCGCTGTTGTTGTGGTCGGTGCCGCTGTTGTTGTTGTAGTTGTTGTTGGTGGTGGTGTTGTCGGTGGTGATGTTGATGTGGTAGGCGGTGCCGGTGCAACTGAAGTAGTGACGGAATTGGAACATATCGCCACGCTCTCATGATAGCAACCAGGAACGGCTGCCTCCGTGTCAAACACTTCACCCGGGAAACACTCCAACAAGACGGTCTCCTGGCCACATACCTCAATGTATGCTGAATTACACTTTTCTACGCCCGTTCTAGTGCAGACGATCGGTGATGTGGTGACTGCATACGAAAAAAAAACACAAGGGTTCATATAATGTATATTACAAAGTTTATTTAACAGATATACAGATCCCATTTGCCAGATCCGGGATCGTTACACACTGGCACATACAGAGTCGGGCGACAGAGGCAGAAGGTTGAGCTTCACTGAGCATGTATAAGCTGGATTCTTCTAAAAAACAACGATGGAAATGAGGATAATTGCTGATTATACGAAACCGTATGGAAAGAGAAGTACACTCGTCATAAACCAAACCTATAGCTAGTATTCGTTCACATTTTCACGCCAAATATTCAATGTCACATTTGCTAAACTTTCCCAGTTGTTTCCCATAAGGGCTCCGCTTACACGTGACCAGTGAAGGTCGCTCGATCCGCGAGGCCTCACTTTGCGTGCGCTGGTTTGTCTATTTTGAATGGATATACCCACAACGTCGTTCCCACACTGCAAAAAATACCCTACTTATTTAAGATAATACCCTAAAATTTTCTTGAAATAACTTTACTCAAAATAAGTTAAATTTTAAGAAAATGTTTAAGATTTTTTTTTCTTGTTTAAGTAAATTTTGGAGTGGGGTAAGTATATATTACTTCAACAAGAAAAAATTAAGAAATTTTCTTAAAACAAGATTTTTTTTAAGAAAAATTCTAAAAATTCTAAAAAGAAATTGTGTAAAATATTCTTACCCCACTCCAAATTTTACTTAAACAAGAAAAAAAAATCTTAAACATTTTCTTAAAATTTAACTTATTTTGAGTAAAATTGTCTTATATCAAGAAAATTTTAGGGCATTATCTTAAATAAGTAAGGTATTTTTTGCAGTGCAGGAAAATAATATCTATCCGTATTCCTCATCTTAACTCCGAGTTCCAGCATCACTTGAGATGTCTTGGAAAACAAACCCCCTCAATATCCAAGAAATTACTTACAATGAATATCTGAATCTTTATCTAGAACTTTTCCTACGAAGTAGACTCTCATTTGCAAATTGTCCTGTAGTCAGTCAGTCAGTCCATCCGAATCCTTCCGTCGGCAAAATAAGGAGAACCGTTAACATTAGAACTTTGATTTTTGGCATGAACGTGCATTAGGGGACTGTTACCAGCAAGTTCTGAGATGACCGAGTTCTGATGAAAATTTGATTCAAAATTATTTTTTTATTATTTATTGATTGCTCAGCGAGTGCACTGTCATACCCATCGGGAACCCTTGGTTGTATGTGTCATTGTGACTTTTGAAGGTTCCCTGATACCAGGAAGCCTGGTCAATCTAAGAATGGTTATCGTTGGATGGAATCCCCCAATTCCCATATATTCTGAGAGCTTACATGTCGTGGTCGGTAATAAAGGAGCCATTACCGACCACGACCCATAATCAACCTATTTAACCCATTAACAACGGTAACGAGCCCCTGTGCTTCAGTCCCATGTCATGGATTCATACCTCGCATGGGTTATACATGGATCAAAGAAAAATAAATAATTATTTGTGAGGTCAAAAAGTCAAAGGTAAAGTTCACTGTGATTGAAATACAATAAATCAGTCAAAATTGTTGTGTTTAAGCTGTATTTACAGTTTAGATTTCTGTGGATTGTAATGACAAGAGAAGTCTTTTTGACTTTTATCATCTTGCTTAACACAATATCTCTTGAAAAACAACGCATATAAGGGAAGTGGAAAGTGTCATACTGACAGAGCCACATGACTCCACAGTATAGTCGTCTGGTTAACCTATTCTAAAGCACATACAAAGAATCTAACGATTCGTGATATGTGTTGTATCTCATGTACGCTTTTATTGTACCTGTTCATGTGGCAACTTGGATGACATGACCACACGGCCCCTAGCATCGGCATAAGCGGTATTAGACGGCATTAAAATGACGGCATTTAACACAAAAGACTAGTCTGTAAGGCCCGATGTCGACCCAGCATCAACCTTTCCACTTTCATTGACCTTGGCTTATTTTATCAGGGTCAGATTCTAATTATTGCAGGAAGTGTGACGGGGAAATAAAAAAAAACAATTGGCGCCATCGAGGTGTCATTAGAAATTGTCCTTTTTTTTCCTTTTTTCGCATTCTATTTCGACGTATTTCTGCTTCAAATAACAGGAAAGTATTTTATTTCAACTGTTATAATGATTTGATTGGTATACTTACACGCTACTTAGAATTTCTGGCAACTTGTGTACATTTCTAACATCTTTCCAGTCGTCTCGGGAAATAAAAGCAGCATACATGTTGATATAAACAGCCTTCAGCTGCATCGGGGTGTAAATACCCATACTGAATGAAATGTATCTATGTTTTTGTAATCACTTATGTCACCTACAGTGACCAGTGTGGAAGTGTGGAAGTTGAAACTGAAAAGTCCAGATACCTGTTGTGCCACATGGTACGAGATGTTCCTCGTAGCACCCGGGCGGAGAGGCCGTGCCATCATACAGGAGGCCGTCACCACACGACAGCTCATACCACGTCCCTCCGTAATAGACGAAGTATCTACTGCAGTCCGTGTGGGGTTTGATGTCACCGTCCTTAGGAGCTATAATCGAATAATCAACAGAAATCATTGAAGCGCATGAGACATGAACGTCAGGAAGTTGTTGAATACACGCCATTAAACAAGGAACTCAAGCAAACTACCGTAACAGTCAAACAGATAAATTACTATATAATTTAACTTTTATATATTTATTTATTTAACTTATTTACAGAGCAAGTACAACGCTAAAAACTTCCCACTCTTAAAATTTGTCTATTTCATCATGGATTAAACAACACAAACAAAAACGTTTGAATTTGTCATAAGTTGTGGCATGTCGGACATCTAACAGTAAAACTTTCCAGATTTTGGCGGCAGAATATTTGAAAGATTTATCTAAAAATATCGTATTAGAACGAGGTAAAACCATTCTATCTTCACTCACGTAAGTATATCTATTGGTGAGATATTGCGGTACTAATCCATTGCACCCTACCAGACCTGGAGGGGGGGGGGGGCAAAATGGCTTCCCTATACCAAACTTACTGCGCTATCTCAGAAACGACAAAAAAATTGAGAGCTGAAACTCCGTGACTTTCTAGTCTATCATATTGGGGCCATTTTGAGCCTATTCGCATAACCCCCGAACAGAAGATTATGGGTAAATTCAAGACGGCGGCCACGTGGGGTACCAGAAATGTGATGTTTTCGTCATATTTCTTCATAATTTCTGCTTTTTCGTGATGAAAAGTGGGCAAACACTTTTTTATTTCACATCACATTAACATTTACTAATTTATCATGCATTGTTTTGGCGGTGAAATTGCATAAATAAAAAATTCGGAAAATCTAACCGAAAAATCGACGAAAAAAATCCCGTTTGCCGATAATGACGTCACTGTGACGTCATCAAAGCGACCATCCTAGATTTTTTACATTTTCTGGTAGAGCTCGACCCAAGGGTTTAGTGTGGTAAGTTTCAGCCTCCTAGTTTAAGGAATAAGACAAATAATTAGCCCTGCCCCGGCCTGGAGAGGTCCCAAAAAGGCCAGGCCAGATCGGATTAAACATTTAAACATCTCATGCAAGCTGCGTGGTAATTCATTAAGTCACCGTCTCTACCTGTTTGTCCTGCCCATAGAGCTACAGTTCTGGTCAAAATGGTGGG
>JAVTVY010006265.1:0-38098 GCA_036873755.1 Hanleya hanleyi | reverse complement strand
ACCCCATCATGCTGTGATGGATGCCGACGTTGGTAATTGGATTACTTCCCTTGACATATGGATATCGCCATCAGGGGCGCTAACATATATTCGCAGCCAATGAAATGATCGATGGCCACCAAGATGGCGGCGCCCAGTATGCAGTGTGGGTAGATTTCGGAGGCGATTTCTCGATCGCTACCGTTTGTGAAGGACTTAATGTGCCTTTTCAACATGGTTATCGCCGAGAATGTAGTTTAGACTGCCTTTTATAGACGCAGAAGTAGGCGTTTGAGCATTTGGATTAATATCACAATGAGTCAGATGTACGTTGTTGTTGTTGTGGCCGATGATTTTCAAGATGGCTGTCCTAATCACGCATGATGATGATAGTCCAAGAATCGGAAAAGGGATTATTGCTAGTCCAAATTACAGAGCCTACCCTCCAAACATATAGCCTTCGGGTAAGTTTTAAAAAACTTTTCAGAAAAAAAATATGTAAAAAATTATATCTGTTTGAGAGAATTCGAGATAAAAACAAAAATAATATTTTCGACACATGTAAGAATACCCAAACATGGATTTATATTGTAACTAAATAAAAATGCATGTACTATCACAGTTGGTATAAAACAAAGTGCAGTTTACAAAGTATTTCCATGTATCGTATCTAAAATATTTGATTTTAAGGGCTGGCGTTTAAAAGATACAAGTAGGTACCCCTGCGCCCCCCCCCCCTTCCCCTCCCTTCCTTTCCCCCCCTCCCCTCCCTTCCCTTCCCCGTCGTGATATAGCTGAAAAAATGTTGAAAGCGACGTTAAACCCTAGTCACTCACTCACTCCTTAAAAGATACAATATTATCACAGGCTCTCAGTTCTACAGCCCAGGTAAACAGTTCCAGATTTTGACCCCTGAATACCAGAAACTTTTGCGAAATAATTCGCACTTCAAAGGTGGTAGTGCCAGATCGCCTCGCTTGCCAGATCTTGTTCTTGAGGACACTTCTTTAAACAAAGATATCAAGTATTCAGGGGCCAGTCTCTGACAAACTTTGAACATCAATATAGCCTTGTGATAGGTAATTCGTTGTTTTACTGGTATCCAGTGTAATTCATTAAAAACTTCAGCAGTAGTAAGCCCTGGACATACCACTGGGCATTTATAAAAATAATATTAAAATATATCCCATAATATTAAATACAGCGGGAAATACGACTTTCTAGCAGACGATTGGAATCTCATTGTCACTGCCAACATTTCATATGAATTGAAGTGGATCTGTTGATAGGACTTATCAGACCAGTGATTTGGCATCTTCTGAGAATGTTAGTGCAAAATTTAATGGCCACATTTTTCTAGCTCTTGTCATGGCAGATATACAGTGTGGTTTTTCGCGGTGTGCCCTATATGTCCAACGCTGTAAGCACAGTAATTATTAGAAGCTTGGATTGTTAAGAGTTAGTATTTCAGCTTTAAGCCCTTTTGTGTATAGTGCTCAAAATGCTGAACAGCGAAGCAAATAATATTTGTATGTATGATTTTATTCACAGCCAGAAAAGCCAGAGGGTGATGGTCATGACAATGAGGATATCTCAGATACTGCATGTCCTGAGGTTGAACATGTCGAAGGTGAGCAGTTGGTGGATCCACAAGTTATGTGTTCCATTCATGAGCTTTTACTCAAGGGAAGATATTTTCGCATAAGAATTACATATCCTATTACTCCATGTGAATCTCAGGAAGTAGATAAATTTATCATTCACTTAACTGCTGAAATTCTGGAGAAGAATGATACAGATGAAGCAAGTCCCTCATGCCATGAGCATGGTATGTAATGGGTTTTGTGATACTCTTTTGCATGTATGGGCCTTAAAATTTTGAGGCTATTCTTTGTTATATGCCAGGGCTCAAATTAGGAAATTTCACTTTCTTGTGGTTATGAAAAGTTTGCATGTCAAATATTGCATGACCTGCTATAATTTAGAATGACGATGTTGCAAGAAATTAGCCATGAAGGAACTGTAAATATTAGAACAATTAATAGTAAATACATTATTAATGATCAAAGACATAAAAACAATGTGTTTGGCATCAGACGCCTCGTCATTAAACTTTCTTTCATTCTGCAACCATTCTGCATAATCCTTTTGCATAAGAACCGATTGACTATATAGCCATGAATGAACTATCGGTTAATATCTAGGGTCAATTTCACATAGCCTTTTTTTTCTTAGGGTACATAGATTTTTCAAATTTTGAGGACTGTAATGATAATTTATTACTCAATTTTATATAATAGGTTTTCAAGAATTAGGTCTAGCCAGTTGGTCAATCTCTGTAGATGGAACAACATCTGAAGTTGGTAAGTTTCTGTGCTTCGATTGGTCAACATCATGAGTCTTTTGAAGATTTTAATATGAATAGATTGATAATGCCTTTCCTCTCCAGGGAGTAATCCAGGAAGGTTTTGCTACCGGTATACCGGTATGGGCGCCCAAACTCTCGCGCCCAAATGAAAACGAAAAAAAAACAAAAAACAAAAATCCAAACTAACCTCGCGGTAAATCAGACATCCTAGCACTGTGTTAGAGCCTACGCGCCACTACAATTCAGCAGAACATGGAAAAACTCCGACTTGAATTTTACAGTAAAAACGGACAGGACAAATCGGATTTTTACAAAAACAACGTTTATTTCTCATCGACTACAGTTTAGTTTTGTATATTAAATACATTCTCAAGGTTGAAGTTTAAATAGTGAACAACTTTCACTGTTTTATTATTGACGAGGGTAGTGTACTCCAGTCCGGTTCCGCTTTGAGTCTGACAATTTTACGCGCGCCTACCGATCGTCAAAAGTTGTTGTCGTTGTATAATTTAAAAGAGCACGGTTTACACGATTTGATAAAATGAGTCATCCAAGAACGTCTGGTCTCAGCCATAATAAAACTACTGGTCAAAACGAAAATGTGTAGACGATAAACCTACTGATCAGCGAACTCTTTTGCATTTTATAAAACGTGCACGTGGCGGAGACACGGAATCTGGTGCTTCGGTGGACGAACAAATCTGAGAGGATATACACGAAAATGAAACTGACGAACGGGACACTTCTGATCAGGAACAATCAGAACATTCTCAGGAAATTGAAACACCTAGGCCTAACAATGTACAACAACAGCACAGTGACGAAAATGAAAATAATTAGGGACATGAGAGAAAGACGGATTGACATATAGGTAATGAAATTTCCACAAAGGATGAACACAAAACAGTATTAATACATGAAGTTTGCCATTTGGCTTTATTGTTGTTGATGTGATTTTCAAGAATCCTCAATATAGTACTCTACACTGATCCAGGGATGATGTCAAATTCCATTTTTTTTTGCTCCGCGAGAGAGGGGGGAGTCCCCCCTCCCTCGACCCTCTCCCACCGGCGTCCCCAAAAAATCTCTGGATTACTCCCTGCTCTCCCTCTGACCATGCATAACATTTTAATCTGTCTCACACTCTTTGCCTGTCCGTAAGCATGGAGATACCTCAGAATCGAGAGGCCAAGGACCATATTTGAAGTCTGAGGTAATTTTTAATACCAGTAGTTCCCAGACCTTCAAGTGCCTCCTATACTTCCTATATTTTCCTATAGTTTTGAGTCATTCCTATATTTTCCTCAAAACCTCCTATATTTCCTATATTTTGACTTTTTCTCATGAAAACTTTCATCAGTGCTCTGTAATGAGTCAAACTGACAAGAGAAAATACATTTCAGGAAAAAAATTCCGCCTCCCTTCGCTCGGCAAATATGAATACATTTCAATCACTGTATGCTGAATCAAACAACAGAACAGGTCACCTGAAACACCACCACTATGACCACATTCAGTGAACATGGTGAAAGTAATTTTATTAAACACCAGAGAACTACCAAGTTTGGAACACACAGTGTAGTACATACCTGTCTTACACTCCTTTATTTCCTATATTTTCCTAGATTTTATTCAGAAAATTCCTATATTTCCCCTATATGTTTTAAAATTTCCTCCTATATTTTCATTGTGAGCCACTTGCAGGCCCGAGTTCCGGGAAAATGGCACTTCGTAACTGGGAGGTCAGGGGTTGATGTGGGCGGAGTCTTACCTAAGCAATGCAACTTCATTACTCACTCGCTTGGCATTAAAAGGATTGATGAAGGATGGATTGCCAGATGTTACAATTGCTTTTTTAATGTGATCTCATAAATTTCTAAAATTGACTAGTAAGTTGAAATGGCATCATTGCTCTCTATATACATGATATACAGAAAGCGTTCATGAGTTTGGTTTACACTCCTGCATTAATATCAGGAGAGCAATTTACAGCACCCCTGCCATGTCTGCTGTTTTGAAAAAAATGAAAGACTGCTGAGTATCATCTCAAATTCCACATGAATATTACATTAATCAGCAATATGTTTGTTCACATTTAATGCACCAGTTTCATTTTATTTCATTTCAGATTTCGAAAATCCTTGTCCTCAACATGGATGTACACTTGTATCTAGAAACAGTCCTCGAGATGGGCATACACCTGTATCCACTGCTGGTCCCCACGTTGGACGTACACCTGTGACTACTGTTGGTCCCCACGATGGACGTACATCTGTATCCACTGCTGGTCCCCACGTTCGGCGTACACCTGTATCTACTGTTGGTCCCCACAATGGACGTACATCTGTATCTACTGCTGGCCCCCACGATGGACGTACCCCTGTATCTACTGCTGGTCCCCACGATGGACGTACACCTGTATCTACTGCTGGTCCCCACTATGGACGTACACCTGTATCTACTGCTGGTCCCCACGATGGACGTACACCTGTATCTACTGCTGGTCCCCACGATGGACATACACCTGTATCTACTACTGGTCCCCAAGATGGACATACACCTGTATCTACTGCTGGTCCTCAAGATGGGCGTACACCTGTATCTACTGCCATGACTGCTGATCCTCAAGATGGACATATAGATGTGCCCCGCCCTTCTGTTACAGAGCCAAAACCCACTACCTCCACAACTGGACCAGCCAGATGTCAAACATCCCATGGGCATGCTCTGGAGTATGTTTTGGGGGTCACAGATTTGCTTCTGAAATGTGATACTTGCTGGCTCAAAGCTAAGGGTGAAGAGAGTCAGAAGTTAGAGCTAAATTAAGTCAGAAAATATGAAGAGTATCTTGATTTTCTTAAACCGCAAGTTTTGAGAACTCATCGAGAACTTTCATCTGCCATTACATCTTGTGAAAACGAGTACTTTAATGTCCATCATGTTTATCCAAGTAGTCGCAATATGGACCGCAAGTTAGCTTTAATGTATAGAAAGAAAAAGTTTGCTGAAGCCTTATTGAGTGGGGGTGGTTTTTTTAAGATGAGTACTGTTGGTTCGATCATCATCAAGGATGATGGTGTCTATTTAATAGAGATTTTCCGCTGTATCTGAGTTTTCATTCAGCAAACATCAGGTGTGGTTTTAATGTGATCTTAAAAGAGATCTACTTATTGTTCAGTTCAAATCAAAGGTTGAATCAAAATGAATAGCTTTTCTAGAATATATCTTGAGGTACGGTAATTCCCCTAATAATTCAATCACAGGAAGTTGACTTTTCAACAAGGTTATTCAAACACAGAGAAAAAGAAACAAAACCATTCTCCTTTCAAATTGAAGAAAAGTCATAATAACAAAAACTGACACTTTGTACCTGGTACCATCAAGAATATTTCCATGTATGAGCCATTTTTGGTGCACTTCCTGTGATCGAATTATGAGGGGAATTACCGTATTATTCTTCACCAAACTTCACAGATTATCCACAGGGGCTCGTTACCATTGTTAATCGAGTTGATTACAGGGGGGGTCGAGTATTCCCTACCTCGACCCCTCCCCCTGTAATGAACCTAATTAACCAATTAACAACGGTAACGAGCCCCTGTAAGATTGTCTGCCAATATAATGTCAAAGAAGTCAATTATTATCCCACATCAGGACCCCATAATCAGGGGATATAGAATTGCTGCCTGTGTGTGGAATCATTACAAGTACATTACATAAAGGTCACAGTACCCTGGAACTGAATGTATCCTTGTGTAGAACGATTTTAATACCCTAGGCACACCAAACTTGCAGTGTACATCCATATGCTCATGACTCAGAACTCCATTGATTCTGGACCCGATTGGGTGGAAAGTTAGGCTGCCATGTTGAATTTATGTGAAACCATTTTTAATCTATGCAAAATCACGAATAATCTATATCTGATACAGTTTTAGTGCTTCATATGAAACTATAATACATCGATACATCAAGAAACTGGCAAATAATGACAACCAGTTTCTCTGATTAGGTGGAAAACTTGATTGCCTTCTTCAATTTATGCAAATCTACATATATACCTCTGGTACTGTTCAAGTGTTTGATGCAAGACTTTTTGTACATCATTAATACAGATACAGAGACTAAAAACGAATGACAGAACCATTTTCTCTGATTGGATGGAAACCTAGGCAGTCATTTTTAATTTATGTAAAACCATTGATGATCTATATATCTTTTATACTGTTCAGGTCTTTGTATACATCACGAGATGAGTTCTGACTGCCAGTCTCCCTGATTGGATGGAAATCTTAGGGGCCATTTCTTATTGGAAAATTTTTGATAATGGGTATATTTGTCTCTTGACTGTTTGTTACCCCTCAGCCCATCGGGCTGCGGGGTCTTGCAATCGGCATGTACGTCTGGTCGGCCGGCCGGACGGCCGTCTGTCAACAATTTTTTGTCCGGGCTAGATCTCAGTTACTATTTGACTGACAGTTCTGATACTCACAGTGAATATCCCTAGTATCCCAGAGATGTGCACTGTCATGTTTATTCCGTGTTACGTCATTTCTTTACAGAGTTATGGCCCTTTGAAATTTCGCGTCACTAACTTTTGTCCGGGCTAGATCTCAGTTACTATTTGACTGACAGCTCTGATACTCACAGTGAATATCCCTAGTATCCCAGAGATGTGCACTGTCATGTTTATTTCGCGTTACGTCATTTCTTTACAGAGTTATGGCCCTTTGAAATTTTGCGTCACTAACTTTTGTCCGGGCTAGATCTCAGTTACTATTTGACCGACAGCTCTGATACTCACAGTGAATATCCCTAGTATCCCAGACATGTGCACTGTCATGTTTATTTCATGTTACGTCATTTCTGTACAGAGTTATGGCCCTTTGAAATTTTCCGTCACTAACTTTTGTCCGGGCTAGATCTCAGTTACAATTTGACTGACAGCTCTGATACTCACAGTGAATATCCCTAGTAACCCAGAGATGTGCACCGTCATGTTTATTTCGTGTTACGTCATTTCTTTACAGAGTTATGGACAGATGTGCACTATTATGTTTATTTCGTGTTATTCCAGTTTATTACGACCCTGGATTACTATTTACTACTTAACTGATACAGCCTTAGTAAAGGTGTTTAATATCCCCTATTATAAACCATCCAGACTTTCTGAGACCCCAATCATTAACAACAGTGGAGGCACAGAAGTACTCACTTGCTCATCATATCTAACAGATGGTACTCCAGTTAAAATGATAGCTGTTTACAAACCCCCAACACTACCTAATGCCCGTCTCCTAAGCCATTTCTGGACCATTAAACAGTGCTGCTGGTGATAACATTGTTGTACTGGGTGATTTTAACATTGACTTCTCCAACTCCACCCAAATCACCATGGTTAATCTTTTCTTCCAACAACATGGCCTTCATTCAGTCATTAATTCTCCAACAACAGACCTACGGACAACTGTAGATCAGATTTTCACCAACTTTCAGCCTTCAGAAATAAAAGCTGGTGTTCATGAGACGTACTACTCATACCATAAAGCTCTGTGGATGGCTGTTCACCCAAAACAATAATACAGTAAGATGTCATCCTCTATTCTTGTTCGGAATTAACCTTACTTACCATTGACATATAGCTCAGATCCTTTCTTGGGGCCTCCGTTACCACGTGGTTCGCGAGCTTTGCTCACCTCTCTGGTCGTCGGTTTCATTCCTAGCTCTGCTCCAACTTTTTCTCAAGCCATAAGTGTGATTGTCCGCCAGGAACCAATAGATGGTCGAGGGTTTCCTCCGGGCTTTGCCTGGTTTCGTCGCCTAACAAATTCTAGCACCTCCGGCATATGACTGAAATAATGTTGAGTACTACACACACACACTCGACTCTTCCCTGGAATAGATCTTCATCTATGAAGAACTATTCACCAGATCTTTACTAACTTTTCTTGAGGTATCGATCCACACAGTCTTGGATCGATATCCCTTCACAGGATTGATGACTGAAGCTGGTACTAGCAAATACTAATCGTTGAGTATTCTCTTGAATCAACATTAATACATATGTGGGTAAATAAATTTGACAGAATTCAGCAGATTTTTATGTCAACCTGTTATTCGCTGGACATATTGTGCTGAGGGGTCAAAGCACCTTTTAGGTGTAGCCTCATGTTGTTCCTGATGTCTTCAAAGTCGTATGGTTCAAATTTAATACATTATAAATGGCTGGTGCCTGAAGCTGAAGGGTTTAAGATAATTCTGAACCAACCAATCTTCACAAAATTCATCAGCTGTCTGTCTCATTTGATTCTGAAGTTCAAATCGTATTTACTATAGGTGAAACGTCAACGTGAAATACACCCAAAGCTTACAATCTAGCTCATAATAGCCCTTCTTGATTTCTGGATTCAGGACTTGGCCTACTTGCAATTCCAAAGAATCCAATGGATTTGTGTTTTGAGAAGACCCTTGTGCATGTTGGGCACTTGTATTCCTTGAGACATTGTTTTCAGTCTTATTACTGGATGAACCTAATAATAATAATGTTTCCAACACCAAGTGAAAATTCCAATTCCAGGTCTCTCACCAGAGCACAGTAAAACACAGGTTTTACTCACCCTCAATCTTCCTTAGAATGTATAACACAAATACAGCCCCAAATTTGGTTTCTTGTCATGCAAAATGTGTAGTTTGAGGCACAAAAATTATCACATTCATTGTCAAATCTACGAAGCTAATTTCAGGTGAAATATACTACAAAATACAATGTTAAATATATAGAAAGATGTCTCAACACTTCATTGAGGTCTGACGCGCAGTTAAAATGGCTTAGTATAACAAACAACGTACAATTTCCATTTGAAGTCCAACCACCTATCTGACTGCAATTGTAAACACAACATCCCAAACATGCGAGGAGGTCATATCAATCTCTGCTATGTGTGAAGAACTACTTTTCTCTGAGGTGGTGAAGTTTCATATTAAAGGTGTAATAATACATCTCTTTTTTACTCCATGAAAAAAAGAAAGTGGCAGAGGTCAATGGTACTTTCTTCACAATTGTTGGTATTGTAAATGCAAATTGCAGTCATGAGAGGAGGTTTTTACAGTGAAAATTGTAATTTATTTGTTTACATTAAGTCATTTAACTGCTCGTCGGACCTCAATGAAGTGTTGAGACATCTTTCTGTATATTCAAAGGAAGATTGGGGGAAAGTAAAACCAGTGTTTTACTGTGTTCGGATGAGAGTCCTGGAATTGAGATATTTCACTTGGTGTTGGAAACCGGACCTCCCCCTTAACCTGTATGTAATATATCATTGGAGGAGGTTGTGTCCATTGTAAGACGGACACCCAGCGAGGAATATGGGAGCTCATTAAACTTGGTGTATAATTTGCATGACATTAACTATGACACTACCGGGTAGCAATGAACAGTCTTGACCATTCAAAACTTCCCTGTTGTCTAAGTTCAGGTGATGGAACATTGAATCTGCCTCTTATAATCCGTCCATTATATTGTATTGAAGGTACATGTATAACTGTTTATGTAAGTTGTCAAGTTTGGTGTTATGACATATGTTGCAGGTATAATAAAATTTGAAATTACACAGACTTGTCTTTTTGTCATTGATGACCTAAGATAGAATAATAGGTCTGTCACAAAGACATTCAGGTCTGAACAAACTTTGACCTGTCTGATCATCTTTGCAATGTCCTGCAATCAAATTGAATTCACTAGAAAAGGTCTTTCTCAACCTTTACTTCCCTCATGTCGAATTACATACTGTAAATAGTTCAACAATTAAATCACGGGAAGTGAAAATGATTCCGACCATAGAATCAAGAGGTGATCAAATTTAATGGAGCAGAATAGTCCAACATTATTGAATTCTGATAGGGTGATCAAATTGAATTGCTGATTTGAACATCCTGATTTCAATAATGTTGAATATTGTTGAATGAATAATATTCACTCGGTCAGACCCAGTCTGATTTGAGCAACTGATTTGGGTACTCCATAAACTGTCTCCTGGTACGTCCGTTTTGAATATTTGCCTCAATTTGTGGATTGTTGACTAAGCCTTTACTCATCCGCTGAAGGGGCCCTCGGTGGCCGAGTGGTCTAAGGCGCTTCGCTGGTGACCGCTAGCCTCACACCGCTGAACCGGCACGGGTTCGAGCCCAGCTGGTCCATGTGTGACAGTTTGTCAGTTACTTGCTGAAGGGCGGTGTTTCTCTCCGGGTACTCCGGCTTCCTCCACCAACCGAACTGACTGTCACCATATGAGTGAAACAAACTTGAGTGTGACATTAAGCCAAATTCCCTCCCTCCCTCCCTTATCCGCTGAATGGTAACTGCAGGTTTTCACTTGAAATAGGAGTTTTGAAATTTGTAAAAAACAAACACGCTTTCAGATATGAATTTTACAATGCTGACATGCTCGAGAAATTCAATCCATTCATATCCACAAGATGCATCAACTCTAACCATAGTTCATGAGATAAAGCCATACCATGGCAGTCAACGGGTCTGCCATAATGAAAATCCGTTGTGTTATTTATGGGAGTACGAATCACATTTGCAACCTCAACCCTGATTATGCTCATATTTGAGCAATGCACGGTACAGGTATCCTTTGTGAAATAACATGTTGCAGACATCTGTGTTTGTTTTCCCTTAAGAAATGCCCTCATATCACCGCACCCCTGGACCGTTCCCAAGCACAAGCTCAAAATAAACTTTTGAGCTCGTGAGATGAACCATTCTCACATGTCACAAGGCTGTCGGTTTAAACAAACCACTTTCTACAATAGTTGAACACAGCATGCTTTCGTGGAGGGGTTCTTTGAACATATCTTGTTACATAATAATGTGATCGAGGTACAAATTTTTGCAACTTTGAGAACACCCTTCTCCCTTGTGCAGAGGTAGTACGGAGGATACCGGTATTGGAGTATGACAATATGTTGACGTATTCTTGTATCCTGTAAACTGCCTCAACGATTAATCAAATTAAAATATCGATAATTAAAAATATCTGCCCAACTCCTGATGTCTGTTTTTAATGAAGGGCTTTACCATTATTATCACACTAGCCCCTGATATTCTGTCATGCTCCACAAACATACTTTATATTTTTGCAATGTATAAAATGTGTTTAATTCAAGCTACATGTACATGTCCTTATAAGTACGGGAAATCAATCGAGGGCTGCAAGATGACATAGTACGTTCACACTCTGATAGTATAATTGACAAATTATAATTGCTGTACGTACTGCATGGATACCGGTTTAAACAAAATGGCAATCATATGGAATACTTTGTCCGACTGAAATGAAAAAATTAAACTAAAATTTCTCCATTAATGAATCAATATTTTTAATGACCAGAATTATTAATGATGGTTAACTATTTTATATTTTGGTCCTGGTGATAATCGATATTAGTTGTGATTTTGAACGGTTTCTACATAAGTGGGGCATGAGATTCTTCTGTAGGCCTACCCCAGCCACAAAACTTTATAGATAAGATAAGACTTTATTTGCTCCTTTTGCCCGAAGGCTAATGGCACAGCATGTTAAAACAAATAAATATTTAAAATAAATATACAAAGATTTCCAGGATATACCTATCCGTGGTCGAGGGTAGATAGCCTATCATTTGGCCACAGGGGAGACATATAGCAGATAAACATATATACATGTATGGACTGCGAGTCTTTCAAATACATTCGTATACATATCTCGTTACACTAGCTGTTTACTACTGCTTGGATGGTTGTACTCATTACCCATCTAAATAGGGAAATAGTATCATCAAATAAATTTAATAGATATGGTCCGATACAGTTAAAGAGTTTATCTCTCTGGGGTTGTAATCTCGTACATTGCAGGAGAAAGTGCTTCTCATCTTCAACAACCTTACAGGTGAGACAGAGCCGTTGTTCAGAACGAAACAGTGAACTATATGAAACAGTCAACTGGAGTCATCATCACATCTTGAAACTGAAATATTTGGCAATACCACTGGTCCTGATCAACAACTTCCTTCCGACGAAAAGTCCGCACACTGTTCTGTTCACTTGGTATTTGTCAGTAAATTGTTAACAGAACTAAATTTTGAAGAACCTAAAAGCGTCACGCGTGATGAGTCAAGTTGTACCTCGTTGTTGTTGTCCTGTCCCCTCCCCCCCCCTTTCTCGGAATTTACTGGGATGTTCAATTCGCGACAGTTTATGACAGTGTGGCAATTCATTTGCCGCTACATACAACAGTTTAAAACATACCCGTCCGTTTTATTTCACCAAAACATTACCGAAACGGCCACTAGACCTCACTCAGCGACTGGTGAGTGCTTGCTTCGCTGACCATGCAGCTGACGTCATCTCCTCAATGGGAATCCCCTAGACCGGATTGTCGCCCTTGGCGGCAGCGACCTCTGGTGCTGGTAAACTTGCCTCGTTCCTTGACCGCGTTGAGAAATACGTGAGACAGTCAAATCTGGTACCATTCACGTACTGACCATGACGGAGCATATAATACTGGCGTATCTCAGCTTGACCCCCGAGGTTTTCCTGCACGTGTATGCGGACAAGGTCGATATCATGGAGGAGGTGGAAGACATCTGTGATGCGGACCCTACACAACCGTGCCCGGCCCACATTCGTCTGTCCCGAGAGGGCTGGACCAAATTCAAACGGGTGTTGTCTGGTGAACTGGACGGCGACCTCATCCATTTGTGTCACGATGTGTACATCCGACGCGGCCCTTTCTTTGCTCAATTGGCTCGGCTAGATGGGGGTACAGTGCATTTTACCCTTCATCCTGATCTATGGTCTGCATTGGAAGATGCCGTGGTAGATGTGGATCAAGTGCTTATCAAGCGGTCATCAAACGAATTGGACTGGTCATTTACCATGGACACTGTAGAAGCCAACGAAGAAAATGAGAAAGAAACTCCGGCCCAAGATATACCCGTTATAAATAAACGATTGAGCCAGGATCCATCATCATTTATCACCATGAAGCGCTGGGAGAAGGTGTTGGATAACTTATACTACAGTCCCGGCAGTCCGGCGGCCTATAGTGCATTGTCCGCTCTCTATCGAGCGGCCAAACCCCAGGGGATACAACGTGCCCAAGTCCGAGATTGGTTAAGAAAACAAGACACCTATACCTTACATCGATCTGTCCGTCGCCATTTTCTACGGAACCGGGTCATCGTGGGAGGAATAGATGCCCAGTGGCAAGCGGATTTGGTCGATATGAGCGCCTTTGCCAAACACAACGATGGGAATCGGTATAACTTGACGTGCATCGATATCCTATCCAAGTATGCGTGGGTGGTACCCATCCGGACGAAAACGGGGGCGAATCTCATAGCGGCGTTCAAAGACATCTTCAAGACCGGGCGCAAACCTTTGTATTTGCAAACCGACGAAGGCACGGAATTCCTCAACAGACCGTTCCAACAGTTTCTGAAAGCCAGAAGGTGTTTTTCTTCCATACGTACAACGAGACCAAGGCTTCCGTGGTGGAAAGGTTCAACAGGACATTCAAAGGCCGCATGTATAACTATTTCACCTATAAGAATACAAGGCGGTACATCGATGTTCTCCCGAAACTTGTGAGTGGTTACAATCGAGCCTATCATCGGAGTATAGAGAGAGCCCCCATTACCGTGACCCAACGCAATGGAGCCCAAGTCCGGCGTGTCTTGTACCCCAGGCCATCGCAGCGAACGCCGAAGGCGGTGTACAAGATCGGGGACCCTGTACGGATCAGTAAAGTCAAAGGTCAATTTGAGAAAAGTTACTTGCCCAACTGGAGCGATGAGCACTTCCTGATTAACGGCGCCTACCCCAACAGCAGCGAGTCTATGAACTGGAAGATCTTCAAGGGGAACCGTTGCTAGGGACGTTTTACGAGATGGAATTACAGCCTGTCGTAAAAACAAAGCAAGACTACTACACGGTGGAGCAGATTTTGAAAACGGAACGTCGACGTGGCAAACTGTTTCATTTCGTCAAATGGCAAGGCTGGCCCAGTTCCTTCAATTCCTGGGTCGCTGCCAACCAGGTGAAACGACTATAAAGCCAGACACCACTACCGTCATCCTTCATTCCACGTTCGACCACGGTGCTATGGACAAACAGCAGCTGCCTCTGAACACAGCGTCTCCCAAAACGCGCAAAGCGCAAGGGGGCTTTGTGGTGATAGTGCTAACCCTGTTGAGTGTGTTGTACGGAGGTGTGTTTTACGACGTAGCCTATGTCAGCACTCTACTTAACCAACTGAGAACACCAGCAATCAGTGGAACCAGTCTACAGATAGCACCAGTCACCTCCGTGATCGAAACGAGCCCAGTCACCACCACACCACGTGTACAAGCCACAGCGAGCTCCACACCAAGCTCCACACCTACACCAAGTACACCCACTACGTCTGAAACCCACCGGATTTCATCCCTCACACTGAACAGACAACGACGACCGACGTTGTACCCACCACCATCATCACTCGCAGTGAACAGACAACGACGACCGACGTTGTACCCACCACCACCACTCCAGTTCACTCGTACCAAATTTACAACAGCGGGTTACCACGACAGCGTATACAGCTCGAACCATGGACCCTCGGTGGCACTTGCGTCATCGCAGGACCGACGGGCTCCGGCAAAACGCACTTCGTCAGGAAGCTCCTTCAACACGCCGACAGCATGATCACCCCACCCATTGCCCGAGTCGTGTGGTGTTACGGAGAATGGCAGGCAGCGTATGCAGCAATGCCCCACATCACGTTCGTGGAAGGCCTACCCAACCTGGCCGATTTGGAACCCGACACCTTGGTGGTTCTGGATGATCTCATGGCGGAGACGGATGCGCGGGTCACCCAACTCTTTACCAAAGGCAGCCACCATCGACGGCTCAGCATCATCTACGTTGTGCAGAATCTGTTCAGTAAAAACAAAGAACATCGGAACATCAGCTTAAATGCCCACTACCTGGTGGTCTTCAAAAACCCGAGAGATACCACTCAACTGCTGCACCTGGCGAGACAGATGTATCCCGGCCGCACACCGTTTGCGTTGGAAGCCTTTAAAGATGCGACAACCCCTCAGCACGGGTATATGCTCTTCGACCTCAAGCAAGCCACCCCCGACCACCTTCGACTACGGACCGGCATCTTTCCCGGAGAGGCCCACCACGTGTACATGCAAAAATAATGTAAACACACCCACAGTGGTTCCTCCAGCTGGAGTGTGTGTTTGATGATGGGGATAATAAAAAGAATGAATATCACAGCATGGTTGACTTTGTCTCTGTTCTCTGAGGTAGATAAAAAGGGCAGAGTTGTGGATTCTGGCATTAGTTGTACATGAAGCACGCTCCCACGCTCCGTGTATTGAAGACGGCCCCACCCGAGTTGGTCCGAACCATTGTACGCGGTGCGGACCCTGACCTTGTACGCTGTCTGTGCGAGATCAGGTACAACCTGTTAAAAGGCAACGTACCACTGACTCCGGCTCAGAAGACCAAGTTGACCAAGCATAAGACAGGTCTCCGAACCTTAATCCAGAAGCGAGTCTCGCAAACACAAAAGAAAAAGGTGTTACAGAAAGGCGGATTTCTCGGGGCCATCTTAGCACCGTTGGCCGCTTCCGTGTTGGGTCCAGTATTGGGTGGACTCTTCGGCCGACAATGAACCACACGAAAAAAATGGTCCTCGTCGAACCACGGTTCCTTCAAAACTTCCAATCGCCCTACCCTGTCCCTACCCTGTCCCACCTACGGTGAAGACCATAAACACCCTCGATGGAGAGATGCAACAGATCTTACCGGGGTTAAGCGACAGTGAGAAAGTACAACGGTACAATGAGACGCTTCAACGGTGCATGACGTTCATGGATCGATACAAAACCCTCTCTACCCCACCACCACCACCACCACCACGTGACACACCGCCGACCTCAGCACCGCTCCAACAGCCGCCATTACCAGGGGTGCCACCCACAGCCCCACAGTGGGTGGAAGACAAAGTGCTGAAGAGTGTACCTGCATCGTTCAAGAAACAAGCTGGCCTGGTATTACAACGGATGAAACAGAATCCTAACATGACTTGGAATGATAAAGGCGAACTCCTGGTACAGAATCAGGTGGTCCCGGGGACCCACATGACGGATTTAGTGAATGACCTGATGCGTAAACGCAGGTCGCACACGGATCCTCGAGGATGGGAGGTCTTCGCTCAAGGCTTGAAAGACATGCATGCACCACAGGAATTGGTGGGGAACTCCCACCACTTGGCCTTTATGCAGCGAACCCAGCAATCGCCGAGTGGCCCACTACCTTCTTGGGAAGCCGAATGGGAACCGGAGTCACCCCCCAAAACTCCACCACCACAACGGGCACCTTCTTTTCAGACCTTTAAAAAACCATCATTGATCAGGACACCCCACATCTCCAGAGTAGATGACTTTAAACATTTCGGCATCAATTTTGTGGCCCTGCATGTGGATGGACAGCAGGTCCCAGCCACGGCCTTAACACCGAACTTTGGGCGCAGGAATTTCATTCGAGCCTATCAGAGCCTGTTTACAGCCACCGGTCAAATCAACCAGGACGAAGGGAATTTGATCAGTCGGGAGGACTACGCGAACGGATACACGTTGTTCTGTTTCGATCTGACCCCCACCTTAGAGAACGACCATCAGCTGGCCCTAGCCAAGCAAGGCAATTTACGGTTGAAAATCCACTTTGCACGAGCCCTCGGGACCACTGTCAATGTGATCTGCTACGCCGAGTTTGACAACATCATTCAAGTGGACAAGGCGCGCAACGTCCTGTGTGACTTCTCCACCTAACATGGATACAGACCAGATAACCATCGTGCTGGAGAATGACCCAGAGACACGTATGGTCTTTCAAGGGGTGTTCGCCCGAGATGTGTTCCCATTACACCGTATGTATCCTGCTGCATACGTTCTCAACACGGACCCGATGGATCGGCCCGGTGAACATTGGGTGGCCGTGTACTTGACAGAACAGCAGGGCGAATACTTTGACCCGTACGGCCTGCCACCCCTCCATACCGATTTAACAGACTTCATGGATCAAGGCACAGAGACGTGGTGTTGGAACAGTCAAACGTTGCAAAGCCTGGCCAGTAGCGTGTGCGGACAATATTGCTTGTTTTACCTGTACCATCGATGCCGGGGAAGACCCTTATCTACCATCGTACAGATGTTTGACGAGTACCCCAAGGCCGAGGACCGCGATGTACTCGTATATGACTGGGCCGCCCATCATTTCAATGTACAAGCCCCGTTCTGGGCTTAAGTTCTTTCAATGTACACACGCCCGCTGTTCTGGGCTTCAGTTTTCACGTGGTTGTTCTCACGTTGTTGTTCCTGAATAAAAAACAAAATGAGATCTCACCAAAAAACCCTGTCTTGTGTGTTTTCTATATGAGCATAATGCATGAAACTGGCTTTGAACACCGTATTAGCCAATCAGTGGCCTAGAATGGAGCCAAAGGTAACCCATCCATGTCCAGAAAACATTACCCGGGTGTACAAGAACCCGGATGTAGGCGCGGACGTAGGCGAAAGCATCCCAGTACCCGGATGTAGGCGCAGACGTGAGCGAAATTCTAGTACCCGTCCATTGGTTCTTTTATCGATCGCTCATTGGCTCTTTTTCTCGACCGCTGATTGGTCCAAATGGAACTGCCCATCCTTCCCAGGTTAATTTACAATCCCCTTTTGGGGTTCAAGCTCTGTATATCGATGCCGCAACATTGTCTCCGAACCTTGCCGAAAGGGAGACCTTGGACCTTTTGACCTGGATGTGACCTTTGCGCCTTTTGACCCGACATTCATCCGCGCACTTCCGGATAACCCGCGCGCGCGCGCTGCGGCATCAGATCACCCCCGCGCGCGCGCGCTGCGGCCGCGGCGGGCCGGGGCGGGCCGGGAAAAACCTCGGAGGTTGAACATCCGGACGTCTAAGAGAACATTGGAACTCTTCTGGGTTTGGAGGTGAAACCCGGAAGTGACGTCACAACCCACGTGACCTGCGCAGCAGAATGGAAACGACACCCTAGTCTAGCCCCCTCACATAGGCTTCACATGGATACCTCACTCGATCCCATCGGCCCACTAGTGGCCCACCTAGACCCCAAACGTCTATTTCCATACCCCTTTTTCCCCTGCGCATGCGCAGAGTGACGATATTTCAACCCCGCACTCACCCCATCAGATGCCCCTCACATAGGCTTCACATGGATACCTCACTCGATCCAATCGGCCCACTAGTGGCTCCCCTAGATCCCAAAACGTCTATTTCCATACACTTTGTCTATTGCGCATGCGCAGAATGACGATATTCCTACCCCACATCCATCCCGTCGGTTGCCCCCTCACATAGGCTTCACATTGATATCTCACTCGACCCCATCGGACCATTAGTGGCCCACCTAGATCCCAAAACGTCCACCCCGTATGGACCTATACACCCATAGCCATGCAGTATAGGCCTATGGCCCTACCCAGGTCTCGGTGACTTTTTCCAAAAATTTCACCGTTTCGCTCCGGGACCCTTCCCATCGTGTTCTAAATGACGAGACGTGAAAAACAAATCCAAGCAACCCATATCACAATGAACGTTTGTGAATTTCCCAGGTTGGACCTATACCCCCCATGGCCAGCCTATGGGCCTATATACAGACCTCGGTGACTTTTCCCGAGACGAGAAAAACGCGACCCCACAACCCATAGTAACACCCACGAAAAAAAATGACCATCCCCATACCCCATACAGGAATTTTCCCTTATATTGTATAATACAGACCCCTATTGTAGAGGTAAAGTCCGTATTCCGCTTTTTATAGTTTCGGGAAAAAATCCTAATTTTACATGCACCCACCCCATTGACTTGATAATAAGGTCCCAGTAAGCCCGGGGACCGATATTAGCCCCTTTGGGTAGGGTTGATAGGGGGTTTCCCCTGTTTAAGGGATAAAGTCCGTATTCCGCTTTTTATAGTTTCGGGAACAAATCCTAATTTTACATGCACCCACCCTATTGACTTGATAGGCAGGTCCATATAAGCCCGGGGACCGATATTAGCCCTTTTGACTAGGGTTGATAGGTGTTTTCCCCTATTTTAGGGGTAAAGTCCGTGTTCCGCTTTTTTCCGGAGACATTTTACATGCACCCACCCACGACTGGATGCCCCTTCACGAATGCTTCACTTTGATACCTCACTCGACCCAATCGGACCATGCAGCGTATTTGAAGTCTGGGGACTACTTTTTCTCCGCGGAAGCTTTTTTCCCGCGACGGCATCACCACCAGACCGCATCACCGCGGAAGAATACACACGCAGCGGGTGGCGCCCCCTGGCGCCCCAGAGGTGAAAGGCGATGGGGCGTCCCCTATACCTTTAACCTGGAAACAGCGCCCCCTTGTGGATGCAAGAGTTACCTCCCCCGGCAAAATAATACTTTAAATCCCCTTTCCCTACTACTAATGTGTCAGTATTAAATCCTGAAGGCAATAAAGCACCAGGCCTCATGTGGTTAGTAACGAAATATTGAAGACAGATTATTCTCTTATCAAAGACTTCCTGCTTTTCAACAAACTTTATTCTTAGACTGTTGCTGCATTCCCATAGTCGTGGGATCAAAGTCTCCATCCATAAGAACCTATTATTATATGGAAATTACTCTTAATAGCTGTATGGAAAGACTCTGGCGTTACATTTTGTAACATGGGTCTAATTCCGGTTAATCTGGGGCTAGGGTCTATGTGAATCTATGTATTTCAAAAATCGCCATGGTGTGCATTTGAACATTCACCCTCAAAGCGTGACTAAGATACATCATACACTGGGTAACGACTTTGCAACGAAAATCATATGGAATAGCAGTAGTGATCAGCGATACGTATTCGCTAAGTTTGGAACATCACGATGGCTTGCCGGCATCAATGATACCTGTTGACCGCTTCTCTGTTGCAGGAAACTAGCTATGATTTGTTTGGATATTTTTAATTTGGTGCTAATGCTGTTATATGAAATAAGTCAATGGATTATGGACGCAGAACTTCTTTAATAGACGACGGCGGAATATTGAATGACGGACTAGACGCTTGTATTTATCGAACAAACGAGCCGTAAATTCCATCAATAGTAAAGGACTTCTATTAATAATAATCAGGTGGCTTAGGGATGGAAAAGTGATACCAGAAGGGGTGCCATCTGCTGTTTGTTTTAACAAGCTGTTGAAGTTTTCATTCAAATAGACAAACAATTGACTATTATCATCAGTGTACTATAAAAGGAGCGTTTGGTCAAGCGATAAAATAACAGATTTTTATTGCTCACATAATTGCTTTTCTTTAAAATGCAGAAATTTTGCGCTGGATTTTTTCCACTTTCAATCCATTTCGCCATATTGGATCATAAAGACCTTCATTGTGAAACTATGGATGATCAAAGTTACAAGCGTCTGGTCTGGAACAAGCATACTGTATATAGACATAGGCTAGTTTCCTGCAAGAGAGAAGCGCTCAACAGTTTTCAATGATGCCGGCAAGACCTAATTATGTTCCAAAAAATCTGTATCGCTGTTCGGTATTTTTAATTCATATCATTTTCTTTTAAAGCTATCCATCGCTGTATCATTTATATAGAGATTATCCACAGCGAGAATATCGTCTATATAGCTTTTGGTGAATCAGAAGGAACGGGCTTTGAATTGATCGGTTTTTTAAAGTGCCTACATATTGTCTTATTCATAACAGAACAGATATAGATCAACCAAAGAAGTGCATAATGAGTGTTCACAGGGATACCCATTGGCGAACAAAATACCTAAATTAAAATATGAGATTTATAGCCTATCATACAGATGTAGTCCCAATTTGACAAGTGACAAGTGTGTCAAACTGAAAATAGTGCCCACTTCTCCCTGCTCTCTCCTAAGATTAACCCACGATTTTGAAGAAATAATAGTACCGGTACTCTCTTTAATCGCGAAATCTCTGGAGATTGAATATACACATAGATCAGACATTCAGTATCCAGCCGTCGTCCAAAATCGTATTCCAGTGTCAAAAATCGAGAGTCTTTATACGTTCGACAGTTAGCAACAGTTCCAAAATAGGCAAAATTGAGAAACAAAAGTAACTTGATAGAAAGACGTGGTAAACAGTTTTCAATGGTGGCAGTAACACATCATGATGTTCTTTTCATAAAATCCTTCAATCTTAATGAATTTCCAAGTCGTTTTTTAAAGGTAAATTGAAACATATAACTCATATTTTTCTTATAATTTGTTGAATTATAACGGGGAATTTGTTGATCACGCGTGATCACAGTTCATCTGTAAAAAGCTTTGATTCTGTAGGTCGCCATTTAAAAAATATTGATAGATGCTCCTGACCCACAACGTGTCTACACGTTTCTTTAAAACTTCATCGCTTACGTCCATTGAAAATGGCCTCAGAAATGACCCATCGCTTTGAAGTTTACTTGGTCATTTTGGGTGACGTACTGTAACGAGCAACAGGCTGATAGAATGTCAAAAAAACTTGCCAGCAAGTTTCATAACAAATTTATACGTGGAATTCGGAAATTCTAATTGATCTAGACCTTTACTCTGTCATCTCTGAAGGTATATCCCTTCAACTTTACGTAAATATACGACCGTTTGGCGATAAGATTTCGGATTATTTCGATAACGAAACTGTCTTCACCATCGTTGTTATCGCCACCCTTTGACTCAATGCAGGAAATTGAACAATACTCAGAACCCCATCGTTCTTTTTCTACAAGTATCAGCAAGGTCAAGCCTAGACATTTTTAGTTTTCAGATTAAATATATTTAGTTACCGAGGTCAAGGCTAAATATGTCAAATCATAAGATGTCTACGGGAGCACGGAGCTGAAATACCTCGCTCTCCCGAAAAAAATTGAGACTAGTCGATGTGTTTGTCGACCAATATTTGTCAGGCCGTGCCAAACAAAATTAGAAATTTTACATCTGGACAAATACTTCATCCTAATTATAACTACTTGAAAACAAATAATAAAATAAAATAAAAATACTACTTGATGACAAAGTTCTACAATATATATACTTTGTAATTTCTGCACAATTTTTTAAGACTAAATATAAATATTACAATCTGATTATAAGCAGACCTATATGTAAAAAGAAAGCTCTCCACTTGACATATCAGCGCCAAGTAATATGGGAAGCTATTTTTGTAGATCAGGATTTAATCAGATTGATGAATATTACACACTTCAGCTATGATTGCATATTGTCCGAACCCCACAGAGTTGGGGCTTTTCCAGAAAATTGACACACCCTAACTACGGAAAGGTCCGCAATTCCATATGCTACAAAACATTTTGTTTTAAGTATCAGTCCCATAAGAAGGAAATGTATGATGACATCGATTATTTTGTTCATGTTGCATATATATGGCCTGTCCACATATAACATTAAACAGGGCTATAATTCAATTGTGAAATTTCGCACAAATAGTGGTTCTCTTAAAAACATGTTTCTGGACAGGTGTATTGACGCCTGACTCCCGGCATAAAGGATATGGTATGGTAAGGCGGGGTTTTTGCCCACAGCCAGCCGACCCATACACAGGCAAACCGTCACCAACGAATACCACTCAGTAACTCGTTGGCTACTGGTTGGTGGGGAACTGATTGTTACTGGTAGGAAAGGTCCCCTTGCGGTACCGTTCAGTCTTCAACTGATCAGTACCTACCGGTAACCAACCGGGTACTGATTGGTCACCCATTGGATCCTATGAATTTTCTACTGATTGTCTACCATGCCGTTACCAATCGGTTACCAATCAGTTACCGCTATGTTACCATCCCAATTTTCCACACTTGGTACCTGTTGGTAACAATACAGTAACACTTCAGTACCAGCTCAGTTACAGCTTGGTTACAGCTCAGTTACTGAACGGCTACCAACCAATTTCTGCTTACCTGCCAGTACCTCTTGGTACTGGTAGGTAGTGGTAGGAAAGGTCCCCTCGTGGTACTGTTCAGTTGTCAAGTTGGTCACCAATCAGTAACTGAACAGTACCAACCAGTCACCAATCAGTTACCACACATTTCATTCATGGTATAATCTATTGGTCACCAACCAGTAACTGATCAGTAGCCTTCAAGTCAGAACTGCATGGTACTGCAAATTTAGGATGGTAGTGGCTACCAATCAGTTACCAATAGGTAACTGGAAAGAACCTGGAATATACTACCACATGGTGAATGATTGATAACTGCACGGTACTGTTCAGTCAGGACTTCATGGTACCAATCCTGAAATCTCCGTGCATTACCAACAAGTTACCTGGAGGTTACCAACAGGAAACTGAACGGTACCAATTGGTACAGAACTGAACGGTACTGAACGGTGAAAGTTTGCCTGTGTATGAATGTACATTTCTTGTCGCCATCTGTCAATCACAATGCAATGTACAACTTGTCGTCCGCGTCAACTGTCAATCAACGGACTAAATGTTACGATGAAAAAAGGCCATGTGTTCGGTATCAAGGCGTTATTATTTCACCACGTTGCAGTCGAATTTACATGCACATATTGGAGAATAAAAAACACAATTTAGGCGAATATATTGCCGTTGTAACGGGAGGGAGGAGGGAGGGAATTTGGCTTAATGTCACACTCAAGTTTGTTTCACTCATATTGTGACAGTAAGTTTGGTTGGTGGAGGAAGCCGGAGTACCCGGAGAGAACCTCCGCCCTTCGGCAAGTAACTGACAAACTTTCACACATGGACCAGCTGGGCTCGAACCCGTGCCGGTTCAGCGGTGTGAGGCTAGCGGTCACCAGCGAAGCGCCTTAGACCACTCGGCCACCGAGGGCCCCCCGTTGTAACGGGTAGCGACTGATCGTACGATTTCAACGTTTGACTAGCCCGTTATGTCCACAGGTATCGTGTCATCGATGGGTTTGTTATCGGAAAAACCCTGCAACTTATCTGCGCATGATGTTTGCTTTTTGACGTTATTCATGAACCAACCAAACATACCTCTTTAGCCTTCCAACAGAGTGGATTCGTGAGATTCGCGCGATGTGGAAGAAGTGAATACTCAACCATATCAGTAGTGTGACAAAAATATCTAACCATTGCTTGACTGTTGCGTCCTTAATTAGTTACATTCGAACAGTTTTGTGATCTATTTATAATCCATATCCACACTGCATAGAAAGATGGTGCTTACTTCATGTTTACAGAACTTCTCACAAGTCAGAATTTTGGTCAGAGATACTATGATACCATTAGCAGTCTAATGGTCAGAGATACTGTGATTAGAGTTATGTGAATTTAGGACAATAATTGCAGAGATATTATTTTTCAAACATCACACGGCTTTTGGATCAGCCCGTTGTGCTCCAACGCAAGGAGGGCTTTCCCAAATATTAGCTCCGCACCGGAAGTTTTGGACCATTTTAATTGGTATTTTATCAATTTTGATAATTCGATATGGAATTTCAATGATTTTCAGCAAGGATCATTTGGGATTTTAATATAAATGGTGGGATTCCCAGGATTTTCTATTGCATATATACAAATATTTGGAATTCCATTTTTTTTCCTTGGAAAATGTCAGATATCATGTGGAATTCGAAGGGAAAAATAAATCTTCTCCGCTTACGCGCTTTAAATTTTCTATGGAATTCCAGTCCAGGAGAAACAAAGTAATAAAATGATAAAATTCCAAGGAGTTTTAGTTGGAATACCACACCCTTCCACAGATGTAGGAAACCAAAAGGTGGCAGAGAGTCATCTGCGGAAAAAATCAATGTGGAATTCCGGACCATTCCATAGCTGGCACATTTCATAATCATGAGAGCTAAAGTGTCCCCAAAATTTTAATCTTCGCAATTTTACAAGTTAACTGTACAACTACAACTGTATACGTTTGAATTTTTATTTCGGGATAGGTTACGAGCGAGTAATTGAAACTTGTAGCAGATAAATATGTCAAATATGAGGATCGACTATCCCCTGTACATACATTATGAATTGAAATAAAGAGAGAAAATGATTTTACCTTAAAAAGAAACAATCTAAATATTATATAGAAAATGCGGACATTAAGGAAAGAATTAAAACTGCTGAAATCAGTGGAGGACAGACACCATTGTTCAGATTCTTCATCTTTGTGTATATAAAATGTAGTAAAACGGTCGTCTAAAAATAGCAAAAACCGCGATGTTAAGTTCCTGGAGTGCAACGCGAAGCACGAGTAAAGTTTTGCATCATGCATGCTTTAATTATACGCAAGGACGGAAAATTGCAGAGAAAAATCATTTCAAAGAATTATTTGCGTGATTCCCTCACTGTTCTTGCATTCGTGAACAGTTCAGTCCTTGTTAGTTTCTAGCACTCTCTAAAAATAAACTTAAAGTGATGATTTTCGCGAGACCCATGTTGAAGGCATTACTTGCTCCTGAAAAGGGTCAATAACTCGGTTTTTTCCACTTTCGCATATTTCCACTTCCAGCGAGTCGCATATTAAGGTTTATAGGAATAAGAAATGCAAAGTTACCTTTTTTGCACTTCATATATCCTAGTCAAGCTTTGAGTGTGTCTCTTCATATGAACACGATGGAGATGCAAAATATACCCCGTACCAACTACCCCTAACACCGGAGTAGTGTATATAACACATATTCATTATCCTTTCACCCGGATGTAGAGGTCATTTGTGGAGGGAACGTGGAGGAGAGGTCAAGTGCACTATAGTTCCGGCAGAATCACCAAAAGCTACCTCCAACACAGGAGAGTTCCAATTGTTGGAGGGAATGTATTCAGAATGTATTCATCCGCGGTGATGCGGTCTGGCAGCGGTTTTGGCGGTGATTCGGTCTCGGAAAAAAGCTTCCGCGGAGAAAAAGTAGTCCCTAGATAAAATGGTCCGATGGAGTCGAGTGAGGTATCCAAGTGAAGCATTCGTGAAGGGGCATCTGATGGGCTGGGTGTGGGGTTGAAATATCGGCATTCTGCGCATGCGCGGTGGCCCAAGGGTATGGAAATAGACGTTTTGGGATGTAGGGGAGCCACTAATGGTCCAATGGGGTCGAGTCAGGTATCAAAGTGAAGCCTAGGTGAGGGGGCATCTGATGGGCTAGGTGTGGGGTTGAACTATCGGCATTCTGCGCATGCGCGGTGGCCCAAGGGTATGAAAATAAACGTTTTGGAGCTAGGGGAGCTACTAATGGACCAATGGGGTCGAGTGAGGTATCAATGTGAAGCATTCGTGAAGGGGCATCTGATGGGCTGGGTGTGGGGTTGAACTATCGGCATTCTGCGCATGCGCGGTGGCCAAAGGGTATGGAAATAGACGTTTTGGAGCTAGGGGAGCCACTAATGGACCAATTGGGTCGAGTGAGGTATCAAAGTGAAGCATTCGTGAAGGGGCATCTAATGAGCTGGGTGTGGGGTTGAAATATCGGCATTCTGCGCATGCGCGGTGGCCCAAGGGTATGAAAATAGCCGTTTTGGGATGTAGGGGAGCCCCTAATGGTCCAATGGGGTGGAGTGAGGTATCCATGTGAAGCATTCGTGAAGGGGCATCTGATGGGTTGGGTGTGCGGTAGGAATATTATTCTGCGCATGCGCAGACGCAATGCGGATCTCTCGTCCAATCAGAAGCGAGTATTTCGGGGAGACAACTCGATGTGCTTGTACATTCCAGGATAATTATGTAATTAAGGATACAGAGCCCTCCTGCACAAACTTTTACAGACCGTCTAGAATTTGTCTTCATACAGCTAGAAGTATACATGTCTAGACTTGTTGGTGTGTGTTGATGTACTGGGGTTTTTCCAAGACGGCCATGTTTTAAAATGGCTGTGTTTTTAGGCGGCCATGTTTTAAAATGGCTGTGTTTTTAGGCTGCTATGTCTTAAAATGGCTGTGTTTTTAGGCGGCCATGTTTTAAAATGGCTGTGTTTTTAGGCGACCATGTTTTAAAATGGCTGTGTTTTTAGGCGGCCATCTTTTAAAATGGCTGTGTTTTTAGGCTGCTATGTCTTAAAAAATGGCTGTGTTTTTAGGCGGCCATGTTTTAAAATGGCTGTGTTTTTAGGCGACCATGTTTTAAAATGGCTGTGTTTTTAGGCGGCCATCTTTTAAAATGGCTGTGTTTTTAGGCGGCCATCTTTTAAAATGGCTGTGTTTTTAGGCGGCCATCTTCTAAAATGGCTGTGTTTTTAGGCGGCCATCTTTTAAAATGGATGTGTTTTTAGGCGGCCATGTTGGAAAATGGCTGTGGGTGTGGGGTTGAAATATCGGCATTCGGCGCATGCGCGGTGGCCCAAGGGTATGAAAATAGACGTTTTGGAGCTAGGGGAGCTACTAATGGTCCAATGGGGTCGAGTGAGGTATCGAAGTGAAGCATTCGTGAAGGGCCATCTGATGGGCTGGGTGTGCGGTAGGAATATCATTCTGCGCATGTGCAGACGCAATGCGGAGCTCTCGTCCAATCAGAAGCGAGTATTTCAAATCCATCACAGATCTCTCGTCCAATCAGAAGCGAGTATTTTGACCCGGTGCATTATGGGACATATCCAAGATGGCGGCACGTATGTTCAAGATGGCGGCACATCCGGTGTCTAAAACTGGCCATTTCGTCGGGATTTGGTCACCTAGTGTCGAAAACTGGACCCTGTATGGGTCCCGCTAGACTTTTTGGAGCTAGGGGAGCCACTAATGGTCCAATGGGATCGAATGAGGTACCAAAGTGAAGCATTCGTGAAGGGGCATCTGATGGGCTGGGTGTGGGGTTGAAATATCGGCATTCTGCGCATGCGCGGTGGCCCAAGGGTATGGAAATAGACGTTTTGGGATGTAGGGGAGCCACTAATGGTCCAATGGGGTCGAGTCAGGTATCAAAGTGAAGCCTAGGTGAGGGGGCATCTGATGGGCTAGGTGTGGGGTTGAACTATCGGCATTCTGCGCATGCGCGGTGGCCCAAGGGTATGAAAATAAACGTTTTGGAGCTAGGGGAGCTACTAATGGACCAATGGGGTCGAGTGAGGTATCAATGTGAAGCATTCGTGAAGGGGCATCTGATGGGCTGGGTGTGGGGTTGAACTATCGGCATTCTGCGCATGCGCGGTGGCCAAAGGGTATGGAAATAGACGTTTTGGAGCTAGGGGAGCCACTAATGGACCAATGGGGTCGAGTGAGGTATCAAAGTGAAGCATTCGTGAAGGGGCATCTAATGAGCTGGGTGTGGGGTTGAAATATCGGCATTCTGCGCATGCGCGGTGGCCCAAGGGTATGAAAATAGCCGTTTTGGGATGTAGGGGAGCCCCTAATGGTCCAATGGGGTGGAGTGAGGTATCCATGTGAAGCATTCGTGAAGGGGCATCTGATGGGTTGGGTGTGCGGTAGGAATATTATTCTGCGCATGCGCAGACGCAATGCGGATCTCTCGTCCAATCAGAAGCGAGTATTTCGGGGAGACAACTCGATGTGCTTGTACATTCCAGGATAATTATGTAATTAAGGATACAGAGCCCTCCTGCACAAACTTTTACAGACCGTCTAGAATTTGTCTTCATACAGCTAGAAGTATACATGTCTAGACTTGTTGGTGTGTGTTGATGTACTGGGGTTTTTCCAAGACGGCCATGTTTTAAAATGGCTGTGTTTTTAGGCGGCCATGTTTTAAAATGGCTGTGTTTTTAGGCTGCTATGTCTTAAAATGGCTGTGTTTTTAGGCGGCCATGTTTTAAAATGGCTGTGTTTTTAGGCGACCATGTTTTAAAATGGCTGTGTTTTTAGGCGGCCATCTTTTAAAATGGCTGTGTTTTTAGGCTGCTATGTCTTAAAAAATGGCTGTGTTTTTAGGCGGCCATGTTTTAAAATGGCTGTGTTTTTAGGCGACCATGTTTTAAAATGGCTGTGTTTTTAGGCGGCCATCTTTTAAAATGGCTGTGTTTTTAGGCGGCCATCTTTTAAAATGGCTGTGTTTTTAGGCGGCCATCTTCTAAAATGGCTGTGTTTTTAGGCGGCCATCTTTTAAAATGGATGTGTTTTTAGGCGGCCATGTTGGAAAATGGCTGTGGGTGTGGGGTTGAAATATCGGCATTCGGCGCATGCGCGGTGGCCCAAGGGTATGAAAATAGACGTTTTGGAGCTAGGGGAGCTACTAATGGTCCAATGGGGTCGAGTGAGGTATCGAAGTGAAGCATTCGTGAAGGGCCATCTGATGGGCTGGGTGTGCGGTAGGAATATCATTCTGCGCATGTGCAGACGCAATGCGGAGCTCTCGTCCAATCAGAAGCGAGTATTTCAAATCCATCACAGATCTCTCGTCCAATCAGAAGCGAGTATTTTGACCCGGTGCATTATGGGACATATCCAAGATGGCGGCACGTATGTTCAAGATGGCGGCACATCCGGTGTCTAAAACTGGCCATTTCGTCGGGATTTGGTCACCTAGTGTCGAAAACTGGACCCTGTATGGGTCCCGCTAGACTTTTTGGAGCTAGGGGAGCCACTAATGGTCCAATGGGATCGAATGAGGTACCAAAGTGAAGCATTCGTGAAGGGGCATCTGATGGGCTGGGTGTGGGGTTGAAATATCGGCATTCTGCGCATGCGCGGTGGCCCAAGTGTATGGAAATAGACATTTTGGTGCTAGGGGAGTTACTAATGGTCCAATGGGGTCATATGAGGTATCAATGTGAAGCATTCATGAAGGGGCATCTGATGGCGTGTTTTTGGAAATACGGTCGCTTTTATAGACAGTAACGCCCGTCATCGCTTAGCTTAACGCTTCAACGCCCTGGTGAATTAGCTCAGAAGCTCTGATTTCCATGGATTTGACACCAGTTCATCGAAATGCAGCGACGCCCGTCAACGCCCGTCGTTACGCCTTAACGCCCGTCTCAACGCCTTAACGCCCGTCTCAACGCCTTAACGGCCGTCTCAACTCCTTAACACACTTTCTTAACGCTTTAACTCGTTTAATGTTGCGTTCAAACAAATGTTGCTTTTGTGCTATTGCTCTGACATACGCCGACATTTTGGAGCCGCCATGTTGGATCCGCCATTTTGGAACCGCCATCTTGGATATGTCCCATAATGCACCGGGTCAAAATACTCACTTCTGATGAGCTCCAAGAGCTCTGCCACACGGGTGCTCCTACCACCACCACAGGGCTTTGACGTTCCCGCGCGTGTGAGTGAGTGAGTGAGTGAGGGAGGCGTGCAAAACGCCCGTGAGGCGTCCCCAACGCCCGTCTTAACCCATGGGCGCACTAACGACGGTGAGTGAGTGAGTGAGTAAGTCTCAGGCATGATTCGTATGAGGTGTCATCTTTTAGCAACGTCCGCCAACGCCAAGCTTAACGCTTCAACGCCGTGGTGAAATAGCTCAGAAGTTCTGATTTTCTAGATATTCCATGGAATTGTCACTAATTCTGTGGACCTGTGCGAAATGCAGTGACGCCCGTCGACGCCCGTCGTTACGCCTTAACGCTCTAACATAACGCCTTAGACGCCATGATATAGACTGGAGAGAGAACAACAACAACAACAACAACGATGACACATGAGAGAACAACAACAAGAAGAAGTTTTTTCATATAGTTTATTTTCCCCAATGTTACAGCATACCCACGCTGGGGGAGCCGCGTTGGGTATGTTTACAACTCAAAAATACTCTTGCCCAATCAGAGGCCACCATTTGCATCTGTCATATTCGTCCCTGTCCGTTAGATGTATTCTTGTTCAATCAGAAGTCGCCATTTCAGCAAGTTCCATCTTCGACCATGTTCGCTCTGAACCGTTTATTCTAATCATCGTCGGACAGGCCTGGATATTCTTCGGGCAGCATGTCCTGAAACAGTTGTTTGCGCATTCTGATCGCATTTTCCAGAGCCTCGGTGGGTGGTAGCCCCATAGCCTCTTCCAAGTGACGCTTGGTCTTCATGATGGACCTGTGCGTGGGATCGCCTTTCATTTCAAGCGGTAGTAAGGTATACTGTTCATAGATCGCCATCGCTGTTTTCTTGATGCGAGGGCGTATTTGGGTGTACGTCTGTTTTGTAAATTATCCTTTCCGGCGTCCTCAATCGCTGCAGCGTAAGTATTGATAGCTGCTGTCACAGTACGATCCCAGAAGGTAGGTTCTGCCTCACTTTCCACGGACGTATGCTGACTATCTGAGGTCAAGCTCCCCGCATCACTAGATAGACTCTCGGCAATCTCTGTTTCGGTATCAGTCGGTACACTCTCAGCAGTCTCTGTATCAGCATCCGCCTCAACGGACTCCTCAGAGTCTTCAATCCCATGTATAGTTTTCTGGTGTCGTATCATATCGTAATGTCTGGTGTACGTGCGTTCGCACTCAGAGCAAGTATAAGACATGTTGACGGTTGAACGTCGATTGTGCGTGTTTTTGGAAATACGCTCGCTTTTATAGACAGTAACGCCCGTCAACGCTTAGCTTAACGCTTCAATGCCCTGGTGAATTAGCTCAGAAGCTGTGATTTCCATGGAATTGACACCAATTCATCGAAATGCAGCGACGGCCGTCAACGCCCGTCGTTACGCCTTAACGCCCGTCTCAACGCCTTAACGCCCGTCTCAACGCCTTAACGCCCGTCTCAACGCCTTAACATACTTTCTTAACGCTTTAACGTCGTTTAATGATGCGTTCAAACAAATGTTGCTTTTGTGCTATTGCTCTGACATACGCCGCCATTTTGGAGCCGCCATGTTGGATCCGCCATTTTGGAACCGCCATCTTGGATATGTCCCATAATGCACCGGGTCAAAATACTCACTTCTGATTGGACGAGAGCTCTGTGACGGATTTGAAATACTCGCTTCTGATTGGTGTACGTCGCTAAAGGTGACCGGAATTGACCTTTGACCCCGGCGCTGTGGAGCTCAGATCTCGGAAGTGACATTTGCATACGACCTCTGTGAGGTCACTTCCGCTTCCGTTCACGTGACCGGAACTGACCTTTGACCCCGGCGCGCAAAGGTTTCCACCTGCGGTGGAAACCTTTACACCGCGCGCGCGGGGTCAAAGGTACCTGCGGTGGAAACCTTTACACCGCGCGCGCCGGGGTCAAAGGTCAGTTCCGGTCACGTGAACGGAAGCGGAAGTGACCTCACAAAGGTCGTATGCAAATGTCACTTCCGAGATTTGAGCTCCACAGCGCCGGGGTCAAAGGTCAGTTCCGGTCACCTTTAGCGACGTACACCAATCAGAAGCGAGTATTTCAAACCCGTCACAGAGCTCTCGTCCAATCAGAAGTGAGTATTTTGACCCGGTGCATTATGGGACATATCCAAGATGGCGGTTCCAAAATGGCGGATCCAACATGGCGGCTCCAAAATGGCGGCGTATGTCAGAGCAATAGCACAAAAGCAACATTTGTATGAACGCATCATTAAACGACGTTAAAGCGTTAAGAAAGTGTGTTAAGACGTTGAGACGGGCGTTAAGGCGTTGAGACGGGCGTTAAGGCGTAACGACGGGCGTTGACGGCCGTCGCTGCATTTCGATGATTTGGTGTCAATTCCATGGAAATCACAGCTTCTGAGCTAATTCACCAGGGCGTTGAAGCGTTAAGCTAAGCGTTGACGGGCGTTACTGTCTATAAAAGCGAGCGTATTTCCAAAAACACGCACAGTCGACGTTCAACCGTCAACATGTCTTATACTTGCTCTGAGTGCGAACGCACGTTCACCAGACATTACGATATGATGCGGCACCAGAAAACTATACATGGGATTGAAGACTCTGAGGAGTCCGTTGAGGCGGATGCTGATACAGAGGCTGCTGAGAGTGTACCGACTGATACCGAAACAGAGATTGCCGAGAGTCTATCTAGTGATGCGGGGAGCTTGACCTCAGATAGTCAGCATACGTCCGTGGAAAGTGAGGCAGAACCTACCTTCTGGGATCGTATTGTGACAGCAGCTATCAAGACTTACGCTGCAGCGATTGAGGACGCCGGAAAGGATAATTACAACAGATGTACACCCAAATGCGCCCCCGCATCAGGAAAACAGCCATGGCGATCTATGAACAGTATACCTTACTACCGCTTGAAATGAAAGGCGATCCCACGCACAGGTCCATCATGAAGACCAAGCGTCACTTGGAAGAGGCTATGGGGCTACCACCCACCGAGGCTCTGGAAAATGCGATCAGAATGCGCAAACAACTGTTTCAGGACATGCTGCCCGAAGAATATCCAGGCCTGTCTGACGATGATTAGAATAAACGGTTCAGAGCGAACATGGTCGAAGATGGAACTTGCTGAAATGGCGACTTCTGATTGAACAAGAATACATCTAACGGACAGGGACGAATATGACAGATGCAAATGGTGGCCTCTGATTGGGCAAGAGTCTTTTTGAGTTGTAAACATACCCAACGCGGCTCCCCCAGCGTGGGTATGCTGTAACATTGGAGAAAATAAACTATATGAAAAAACTTCTTATTGTTGTTGTTCTCTCATGTGTCATCGTTGTTGTTGTTGTTGTTGTTGTTCTCTCTCCAGTCTATATCATGGCGTCTAAGGCGTTATGTTAGAGCGTTAAGGCGTAACGACGGGCGTCGATGGGCGTCACTGCATTTCGAAGAATTAGTGACAATTCCATGGAATATCTAGAAAATCAGAACTTCTGAGCTATTTCACCAGGGCGTTGAAGCGTTAAGCTTGGCGTTAGCGGACGTTGCTAAAAGATGACACCTCATACGAATCATGCCTGAGACTCACTCACTCACTCACTCACTCACCGTCGTTAGTGCGTCCATGGGTTAAGACGGGCGTTGGGGACGCCTCACGGGCGTTTTGCACGCCTCACTCACTGACTCACTGACTCACTCACTCACACGCGCGAGAACGTCAACGCCCTGTGGTGGTGGTAGGAGCTCCCGTGTGGCAGAGCTCTTGGATCTGAGCTCTTGGAGCTCATCAGAAGTGAGTATTTTGACCCGGTGCATTATGGGACATATCCAATATGGCGGTTCCAAAATGGCGGATCCAACATGGCGGCTCCAAAATGGCGGCGTATGTCCGAGAAATAGCACAAAAGTAACATTTGTTTGAACGCATCATTAAACGAGTTAAAGCGTTAAGAAAGTGTGTTAAGGCGTTGAGACGGGCGTTAAGGCGTTGAAACGGGCGTTAAGGCGTTGAGACGGGCGTTAAGGGCGTTGAAGCGTTAAGCTAAGCGTTGACGGGCGTTACTGTCTATAAAAGCGAGCTTATTTCCAAAAACACGCCATCAGATGCCCCTTCACGAATGCTTCACATTGATACCCCATATGACCGCATTGGACCATTAGTAACTCCCCTAGCTCCAAAATGTCTATTTCCATACACTTGGGCCACCGCGCATGCGCAGAATGCCGATATTTCAACCCCACACCCAGCCCATCAGATGCCCCTTCACGAATGCTTCACTTTGGTACCTCACTCGATCCCATTGGACCATTAGTGGCTCCCCTAGCTCCAAAAAGTCTAGCGGGACCCATACATGGTCCAGTTTTCGACACTAGGTGACCAAATCCCGACGAAATGGCCAGTTTTCGACACCGGATGTGCCGCCATCTTGAACATACGTGCCGCCATCTTGGATATGTCCCATAATGCACCGGGTCAAAATATTCGCTTCTGATTGGACGAGAGATCTGTGATGGATTTGAAATACTCGCTTCTGATTGGACGAGAGCTCCGCATTGCGTCTGCACATGCGCAGAATGATATTCCTACCGCACACCCAGCCAATCAGATGGCCCTTCACGAATGCTTCACTTCGATACCTCATTCAACCCCATTGGACCATTAGTTGCTCGCCTAGCTCCAAAACGTCTATTTCCATACCCTTTGGCCACCGCGCCTGCGCAGAATGGCGATATTTCAACCCACCCAGTCCATCAGATGCCCCTTCACGAATGCTTCACTTTGATACCTCACTCCCGGCCCCATCGGTCCATTAGTGACTCCCTAGCTCCAAAACGTCTATTTCCATACCCTTTGGCCACCGCGCCTGCGCAAATGGCGATATTTCAACCCCACCCACAGCCATTTTAAAAGATGGCCGCCTAAAAACACAGCCATTTTAAAACATGGCCGCCTAAAAACACAGCCATTTTAAAACATGGCCGCCTAAAAACACAGCCATTTTAAAACATGGCCGCCTAAAAACACAGCCATTTTAAAACATGGCCGCCTAAAAACACAGCCATTTTAAAACATGGCCGCCTAAAAACACAGCCATTTTAAAACATGGCCGCCTAAAAACACAGCCATTTTAAAACATGGCCGTCTAGGAAAAACCCCAGTACATCAACACACACCAACAAGTCTAGACATGTATACTTTTAGCTGTATGAAGACAAATTCTAGACGGTCTGTAAAAGTTTGTTCAGGAGGGCTCTGTATCCTTAATTACATAATTATCCTGGAATGTACAAGCACATCGAGTTGTCTCCCCAAAATACTCGCTTCTGATTGGACGAGAGCTCCGCATTGCGTCTGCGCATGCGCAGAATGATATTCCTACCGCACACCCAATCCATCAGATGCCCCTTCACGAATGCTTCACATGGATACCTCACTCGACCCCATTGGACCATTAGGGGCTCCCCTACATCCCAAAACGGCTATTTTCATACCCTTGGGCCACCGCGCATGCGCCAGAATGCCGATAGTTCAACCCACACCCAGCCCATCAGATGCCCCTTCACAGATGCTTCACATTGATACCTCACTCGACCCCATTGGACCGGTAGTAGCTCCCTAAGCTCCAAAACGTCTATTTTCATACCCTTGGGCCACCGCGCATGCGCAGGAATGCCGATAGTTCAACCCCACACCCAGCCCATCAGATGCCCCCTCACCTAGGCTTCTTTGATACCCCACTCGACCCCATTGGACCATTAGTGGCTCCCCTACATCCCAAAACGTCTATTTCCATACCCTTGGGCCACCGCGCATGCGCAGAATGCCGATATTTCAACCCCACACCCAGCACATTAGCTGCCCCTTCACGAATGCTTCACTTTGATACCTCACTCGACCCAATCGGACCATTTTATCTAGGGACTACTTTTTCTCCGCGGAAACTTTTTCCCGAGACCGAATCACCGCCAAAACCGCGGCCAGACCGCATCACCACGGATGAATACATCCTGAATACATCCCCTGCAACAATTGGAACTCTCCTGTGTTGGAGGTAGCTTTTGGTCCTTCTGGCGGAACTATAGTACACTTGACCTCTCCTCCTCAAATGACCTCTACATCCGGGTGAAAGGATAATGAATATGTGTTTTATACACTACTCACCGGGTTAAGCGGAAGTATGTAAACGAGAAATCTCTCGCCATGTGCGAGTGAGTGGAATTGAGAGGGTGGAATGTGTGTTGAAAATTTGAGTTCTATGCCTTCAAGTATGATTAGCTGGATCCGACGTATTTTTCTACTGACCCACAGACGGACTCTGTCCTAAAATAAACTATCCCCATCTGTTCAGTTATAGTCCGTTCATTGTGAGAAATTACTCGGGTCGGAGCCTTTTTATCTAGCTATTATCTATTATTCTATCACCCGGGTCACACGGATTTCATGTGTGCTTTATCGCGTTCAGGAGGGGCTGTGGGTCAGCGTTACACCTCTGAGTTTCCCTGGTTTGATGGTCTGCTGAACATTGCAGTCTTTAAGGTGTCTTTCTGGAATCTCGTTATTCAAATACAAGCCGAGTGGAGGCGGAGAAAGACGTGAACGAACATCGCGTCAGAACTGAACTGACACAGGGGTGTCCCTTGACTTATGAAGAATGCTGCTTTCTCGGATTCAGCATTTGAATTTGGAAGAATAACACGGCTTGTCTTCTTTACGTCTGACTCGATCCCTGTTATGGTACTGCATCGTCAGACTAACTGATGGTGCGCTATATTCTTGCTAAATCGACCTTTGCAGTGGTGTGGTATTCCATATTGAGCAGAGTTGCATGTTTCTGTCGTGCGACACAGGGAGTATGTTCTCTAATTTTTGCAGTTTGTATCTTATGTTACATCACTAACAGTTGGCGGCTGCATTTGAACATGCCATTAGACCTAGTCAATACGGTGTAACAATCAGTTTCGTTATTCTTACTGTCGCATACCCAGGTCCGGGCTGGGTTAATCATAGCAAGCGGACACCCATATCTGGAGGAGCACCGTTTCTTTTACACCGGTACCAGTATAGACAAACTAACATTTTCGAACTGTCTCTATTGTCATTCAATACATTAGTTATATGTCAGTTTATATCCTTCGTTTGAGACTGCGTGAACCGCTTAATTAATTTTTCTTTAAACTCACGTACAATTTTTCTGCCCGCTTTTCCAGAAGAAAGAGGTATGTGCGCTTATAAAAGGAAATGCTGGGGAATATATGGGAATTTTGTGGGCAGGCTATGTGGGAAGCGTGTGGGGAATGAATAGGAATGAGTATGTCGGGAATATGTGGGGATTTGGTTTGTCCAGAAAAGGACAATCTCTGATTTCCTTCTATTCAAATTTCATGCTCCGCACTATCCCTGGTTTTGTCCCGCGTATATGCTTCCAACGTGTGGGGGATGATGGGGCGATCTGGAGCTGAATGACTCCACAATTTTTCAGACGTGGGATTAGTGTGGGACAGATCAT
>JAVTVY010006264.1:0-40931 GCA_036873755.1 Hanleya hanleyi | reverse complement strand
CTCGGATCATTGTCAGCTCTTTTGCTATTCCCACTTAAAAATCACTCCAGTAGCTCAGCCTATATCTAATAATAATATAACATATAAAACCATTAAATTCAAGCGGAAATGGAGTGTGCGGAATTCTAGTACAACTGTCCAACAGGAACTTCAAAATCCCCAAATTAGACAACAACTAAACAGTTTTATAATGACCCCATACCCCAGTAACGAAGATGGAGTTTATCAAAGTTTAGGAGATTTCACTGCCATTTTACATCATTTAAACTGCAAAGCCACAGTTAAGGTTAGAATTAATAAATCGACGAAGAAAAATCAATGGCATGATCGTGACTGTAAGATGGCAAAAGCGATGACTAAAACTAGTTATAAGCAATATAATAATAACCAAACGGATGAAGCCAGGATAAATTACCATAATGTGAAAAAGAAATACAAGAAAATGGTGCGCAGGAAAAAAATGGAATATTATAGCAATCTCATAGGGAAGTTAAAAAATGCCAAGGAATCGGATGCTAAGTACTACTGGAAATTAATCAAAAAATTGGGAATGTCTTGTAAAATGGAACAGAATATCCCAGTAGATAAACATGTCATGGCTGATCACTTTGTGGCTCTGGTGGGCCATTCTACTCCTGAAAGGAATCTCGTCCAACTCTTAAATGAGTCTGGGAAGAGCAATAATATCCTAGATAATTCAATCACTGCTGAAGAAATTCTAGAGGCACTTGCTGGACTGAAAAATAACAAGAGTCCAGGTGAGGACGAAGTTTTTAACGAACTCCTAAAAAGCGTAGTTCCTTCGATAATTGATCATGTCAGCAGACTTTTTAATATCATATTCGATAGTGGATCTTTTCCTGACGACTGGAGGACTTCCTCTTTAATTCCTATTTATAAAAAAGGCGACCGTTCTGATCCCAATAACTACAGGGGAGTCGCAGTTGGTAGTGCACTAGGTAAGCTTTTCTGCAAAATAATTAACAATCGCATTGTGAACCATCTTGAAACTACTGAACAAATTAGCCCGAACCAAGTAGGTTTTAGGAAAGGCTTCCGATCTACCGATCACATATTCACCTTACGAACCATTATTGATAAGTATACATTTCGACGAAAAGGCTTGTATGCATGCTTTATAGATTTACATAAAGCATTCGACTCTGTAGACAGAAATATTTTATACGAGAAGCTTTCTGACAAGGACATAAGAGGCAAGACGCTTAAAATAGTGTCATCCTTATACAGTAATATATCATATAGGGTTAGAATGAACGAGGAAATCTCCTCTAACTCTCAAAGTGACCTGGGAGTTCGTCAGGGATGTAGCCTTTCCCCAACATTATTTAATATATTTATCGATGACGTAAAAGACCGATTTGACAATAGCTGTTTTCCCATTGACTTAAACAAACAAAAAATATCGCACCTGCTATTTGCAGACGATCTGGTGTTACTGTCGGAGTCCCCGATCGGCTTACAAGTTGGTCTTCATAAGCTTGAACAATATTGTTCAGAAAACCACTTGGCCGTAAATTTGGATAAATCAAAAGTTGTCGTGTTCAAAAAAGGCCCACCAGCCCCAATTAAAAAGTGGACCCTTGGCAACTCTGAAATCGCTCAAGTAGACCGATATCAATATTTAGGGATTTTGTTCTCTAGAACGGGACACTTCAGACTGAATGCTGAACAAATTAGTAGTAAAGGTATTCGGGCATCTTATGGTTTACTTAACAATATAGAAGGAAAAGATGTCCCTATGAATATAGGTTGCCATCTCTATCAGTCCCTGATTAAACCTATCTTGTTGTATGGTTCTGAAGTTTGGGGGGTAGATTTTCTCATGTATAAAAATTTAGACACTATATCATTTGAAAAAGCTCAGCTGAGATTTCACAAACGGCTTCTACAGGTACATAGATCCACCCACAACTGGGGTGTGAGGGGTGAATTAGGCATATACCCATTACAATACGATGTTGTAGTCTGAACTGTTAAATTCTATCATTATATTGCAGACTTTCCGGATAGATTATCATTTCATGCTCTACAAGAGCAAAAACAACTCTGTGATATGAAAATTGGCTGGTTGTATAAGCTGAAGAGTTATCTGTGCAATAAGCTTCATGTGGATATTGATAACGCACAGTGTTCTCAGATCACATCTTCTCTCGGTGTGTTCTTCCAGAATCAATTTCAAGTCTCTCTCCAGGATAATCTTTCACAAGATGGGTCTAATAAAATGAGATCATATCGGCTATTTAAACAAGATATTAAATTTGAATCCTATTTGACTTTATGTAAAAATTCAGTTGCCAGAAAGTCCTTCACCAAGCTTAGGCTTAGTAACCACAAACTTAAAATTGAGGTTGGAAGACACACAAGACCTAAGACACCTGTTGAACAACGTGTGTGTACCACTTGCAATACTGTCGAGGACGAATTCCATTTTATGTTGGCATGTGATAAGTATATAATAGATAGAGAAATACTGTTCGCACAAATTGTAAATTATTACCCTCATTTCGTTCATTTGACGGATGCTGATAAATTTATCTTTATTATGTCCTTAGATGATATCCATTTAACGAATGCCATATGCAATACGCTGCATTCGTGGGTCACACAAAGATCCTTACAGTGAATCTCTACCCGTACATGTGTTAACGCATGATGTTGTTTTAATATTGATTGTTCGAAGCTTATGCTGCTTCTTTTGTGTTCTTTATGTACTCTGCCCTGTCTAGGGTGTTCAGTACAATAAAAAATTGAATTGAATTGAATTGAACATCAATATGTGTCCACTGGGACAGTTGGGAAGACTTTCTTTTTTTATTCAAAGCCTCAGAAATTCCGTGGTCATACCCATGTAGTTCTATGTTTAGATTGCTGTTCTGTCACATCTGTTTACGGATCCATGAAAAGTCTTCAGATGATCCAGCATTTTCAGTAAATCATGTCTCGAAATGTTCGTGACCGAATCACCAGAAACAGACATGACTATTGACTAGTGTTGATTGTCTATTTTTCTTTGAGGCTCTGTTTCAATCTGATTGTTCTTATATGACATCTCTTACTAACATACAGTACCCAAGGATGATAAAAAAAAATTCCTCGTGAGAAAAACGCGATTGGATCATGACAGGGGTTAAATCTAGTGATGACAGAATCACCAAAATCGTGATGAAATCACGAGTACGCTTTTTTAAATGTTCTCGGTGAAAGAGCTTTATTAATTACACATTTTCTCCTCAAAATATATTCCTAGGGTGAATTGATCACTTCTACTTATAAAATTAAAACTCTGAACTCTTATTTTTACAAAGGTATACAGTTCCCGTCACATGCATACCTTTTCTACAGATGTTTCAAAATAGTGTAGTTTTCAGTAAAATGCAACTTTTCTTCCTTGACAATTTCGAATTTCTGGAGTTCTTCAGGTTCAGAAATTGCGGAAAAAATATTCCGCGATTAAATTACATCTTGTGTTTTATTTATGTGTCCCTGGAGATGATAGGAAGCGAATACAAAAAACAGCATTCTAGTATATAGTGTACGAAAGAATGTGGAGTAAATTTTATGCGAGATAGGGCTGGTTTTAGCGATGTCCGCTTTTCCGTGAAATTCACGTAAATTGTTTCAAGGAGCGCATATTGCTACAACATGAACTAGAGGATATGTTTTTTCTACAAGATATACAGAATATGGTGCCGAATATTCCTCGGTAAAAGTATTGTGAAATATAACTTGGCGATATGTATTCGAGAGAGCGTGCTTCATCCCAGGTAACAGCTGATCCATATTCACCACTCATTGAGGTGAATCTTAACATGGCAGAAGATGGGGAATTGTAGGAAATTTCATTATGAACACGGAACGGAACGTATGTGGTTCTAACAATTTAGTAGGGCAAAACGCTTCCATTCACTAAACCGTACTTTCCTTTCATAATTTATCGTGGATAATTTATGAACGAATAATTTTAAACGAATAATTAACAAGTGGAAAGGTCTTGTTATCGCTGCAGGTACCATATTTGTAATTAAATAATTCTACCCTAGATTTACTACCTTTTAAATAGGAGTGTTATGGTATTCCTGTTGTGTTGCTGCCCCCCCCCCCCTTTTTTTTGCCTAGTCCGTTTTATTTGCGTTGTAATACATGCTTCCATACTCTTTTAATTATATATATGTATATACACGCATATGTTGGTCGGACCAATAGCTTTTGTAGCTAATGTTATCTGTATTAACCATTCCGACGTTAAATAAAGATTGAAATGAAAAATGAAATAAATTATCGCCACTTTTTTACTTTCTATTCAACTCTATGTGATTGTAAAGTTTCACCTCGCTGCTTCGTCAAGTACGCGGATGTTCGCCGTATCCATTGGAATATATTTTTGGACTGGCAAAATAATTTGGCCTGAGAGAGCTTTTAAAATTACTTATTTGACTTATAAATTATTATCGGTTGGTTAAGGACGGCCGAGTAAATACGAATGAGGGGGTCCATGTTACAAGCCGAATACCCGTGCATGTGGTTTTGTTTATCAGCCTCGGTTTGGTATTACCATGACGTAGGTTGTGACGTAGGCTACCTGCTTCGAGTGCATAGGAACTATCCTCGACCATCGTGATTACAGCGGAATGACAGCACAACATACGACAATGCTACGAAAGAGCCTGTCCACGGGCGATAACTGCGCGAGACCGTGTGACATTGCCTTTGCCGTGTGCCGTCAGCGCGTGATCGTGTGATATCGGCGCGAGATCGTGGGGCATCACATTGACGAGCTGTTTTTTTCATAAGACATCGAGAATTGCGGAATATCACGTGATGGTGTCTCAACCAATTAAAATAAACGAATACACAGTGAGGTATAATAATATACAGATATTGCATGCTGTGAGATGTGATATCACGATTTGTCAGCTCGAGAAGGTGATGTTCAACGAGTGCGGAGCACGAGTTGAACATCACCATCGAGAGCTGACAAATCGTGATATCACACCTCACAGCATGCAATATCTGTTTTATTATACCGAAAAAAACCATAAACAATACAAATAGACGTACATATTTATGTAGGCATATATCTTCATCAGTTGGTAACGTAAAACGCTTTCCGTCTGTACACGCCATCGTGATTACAGCGGAATCACAGCACAACAGACGATAATGCTACGAAAGGGTCTGTTCACGGGCGATAACTGCGCGAGACCGTGTGACATTGCCTCTGCCATGTGACGTCAGCGCGTGATCGTGTGATATCGGCGCGAGATCGTGGGACATCACATTGACGAGCTGTTTTTTCATAAGACATCGAGAATTGCGGAATATCACGTGATGATGTCTCAACCAATTAAAATAAACGAATACACAGTGAGGTATAATAACAATGTTTGTTTCGTTTTCGGAATGGGGAAGGTATCTGAAGTCCAGGTCGAAATACATGAAATACCCATACACTAACTCTTCATCGTGTCAAGACACAACAGCACTCTACATTTTGGCATGCCACATTTCGCCATGACAATTTGGCGTGCAACATTTCGGCAACTTTATTTCATATGCCATATTATAAAGATTTTCAGATTCTTTTCTAACATAATGACAGGCTACCATGAACATGATGAACTGCAATTTTGTGGTGATTTTCCAGATGTCAAATTTGACAAAATGAGTCCAAGCAATTAGATTTATGCATCTGCATGTTATATTAACGTACCGTAATTAATAGACGGAACAAATATGTGTTACATCGCGGATTATTACGACTATACATGTATATCCATTAAAATCTTCAATGTATCTGTACGGATGTACATGCGGCCTACCTCAAAAGCGTTTTGCCCAATTATAACCGGTCTTTTTTTCTTCAGAAAAGTGTAGAGTGTAAAGTAACAGTAAGGTAGGCATTTTACATTAAATTTTCATATTTCAAACTTGTAATCATTTATTAGGTTGATTGTTCATGTTATTGCAAGTTGACATCTTTTATTCTAACAATATTAACTATTCACCATTGTTGCCTTTGCAATGTACAGTTGCATAGGCAGCTTCTCCAATGCCAGACAGACATACCATATGTCTCTGAGTGAACGTATACTGTATGTGAATCTTTCAACAATGTTTCTTGGAGACACTCACACTATATGTTAAACTTGGACTGAATACTAAGCATACTAGTACCACCAATTACAAAGAAAAGAACACCGCCAATATAGCATCACTCTAACCGTATGTAACACGAAAAACCTCTCATTTGTGTAATTATTATTAATTAATAATGGGCAATTACTACTATCACTCAAATTAATCCCTTGACAATGCTCTCTAGCCTCGATGACAGACGGCGGTACACAGACACATGCATGACTGGCCGCTTAACTGAGCTTCGTCTATCCGAGCACTTCCCCATGTCTTTTACCCAGAAGATATTTATTATTCATGATAACTGGTATATTTTCGGTCTGAAGTTGCCAAAACTGTATAGGCCTATCATAAATGTAAGCTTATTCGCCTTTTCTTGGAATAGTAGGAATATTTTATCCATGATATTATAATATTTACACCAGTTATCAATCAGAAAAACCTGATTCAAGTTATAAACATTGGGAGAGCTCACGAGAACAACCCGCACATATGGTGATCCAGGTGCTGTGTACCATTGTTGCCGACAGCATTGTCCAAGTATAATGTGGGAAGACCCCATTATTACAAATAATTGTTTGCATCATTATAATACTTTGCATGCAGGGTAGATGTCTAAGAATTCTTGTGTGTTTTGTTGTATGGATACTGAAAAATAATACTTGAAATTTCTCCAAAGAGAAGATCATAAGAACGAATTTGCCCATAATAATCGACAATTTTGTTGCTAATTTATGCAAATTTATGTAAATTAATTGACAGCTGCTAATGGAAGGATAGGTATATATGTTAACTCTACACTATTACTGAAAAATAAGTACTTTAATGCCTATTTTATAGCATGTAGCTCAATTTACCACATGAAAAAGGTGAAAAAACTGCTTTTTGAGAGAAAAAATGATACATATATGCAAATGATATGCAAATGAGCTTGGTAATATACAACAAATTGGAACTTTGAAAATAAATATTGAAACTGTAACTGGTTAAGAATATTCGTGGAAAAAATCATGAAAATTGAATAAATATTTAAGGACATACAGTGTTTCAAAGTTTAAAAACATTTGTGCCATGCAAATTTGGCTTTTCCCTATGCTCCCATTATAAGCGGTTGTCCCCCTTTTTTGTATTTTCGTCACTTTAAAATGCTCTAGGACAACAAATACTCGATGGATTTTAATTCTGTAAAGTTTTTTGTCATTCTACAGGAACTGGCTTTCAGATAAGCCATCATTTATATGTGTGACACAAAAAGAAAATTTTAGTGTAAAATGCCTAATTCATACCACAAATGTATCTGGTGAAGGGGCAGAAGCCTATTAAAAAGGTAGTATAAAAAAATTATAGTATTTGCTATATTTTTTGAAGGATTGAAGCTAGGATCTCCAAATTCATATTACTTATGCAACTGGTGATTGACTAGAAGCCTACCCCAGTTGACTGACCGTGACCTATTTTTATAGGTCATATACTGTTTATTATAATATAAAATGAAGAAATAAAGCTAGGCTTTCCAAATTAATACTATGTATATATCTGGCGAAGGTCCAGAGGTGTACTGAAGATGACTGATCTTGACCTATTTTATCAAGGTCATATTTTAGTATTTCTAAAAATTTTGAAGGATTGAAGCTAGGGTCTCTAAATTCATATTAGTTATGCAGCTGGTGATTGACTAGAAGCCTATCCCAGTTAACTGACCTTGACCTATTTTTTCAAGGTCATATGCTGTTTATTATGGTCTAACATGAAATATATCTAGGCTTTCCAATTTAATACTATGTGTACATCTGGCAAAGGTTGATAGGTGTACTGAAGATGACTGACCTGGACCTATTTTATCAAGGTCAAATTTTAGTATTTGCTATTTATTTTGAAGGATTAAAGCTAGGTCTCCAAATTCATATTATGTGTGCAACTCGTGATTGACTAGAAGCCTATCCCAGTTGACTGACCTTGACCTATGTATATACCGTTTATTATGATATGACATTCATTGAAAAATAAAGCTAGGCTTTCCAAATTAATACTATGTGTACATCTGGTGATGCTCCAAAGGTGTGCTGAACATGACTGGCCTTGACCTATTTTATCCTTGACCTATTTTATCCAGGTCAGATTCTATTTAGTACAATATTCCATGAAAGCTTTACATTGTCCAAATTTGTACCACTTATGGCTGGACCTGAAGTCTATTGAAGAATATCACTGACCTTGACCTATTTTTAAAAGGTCAAATTCTATATGTTAAGTCTAAGGTCTCCAAATTCCTGTTCCTTATGCAATTAAATTAGAATTGACTTGAAATTGTTTGAAGATGACTGACCTTGATCGGTATTTCCAAGATAAAATTACTTTATTTGATTATAAGCTTTTTAGAAGAGCATATTTAGAGCTAAGAATTCGGTCGATCATGCTCTACCAGAACCTCAGGCCTTGGCAAAAGCGAACTACAGCCAACCCTACTAGATCACATTTTAATTAATCTAGTTCTAAAAATACACTGATGATATTATACAATGCATGAGTGAGTGAATATGATTCAACGTCGCTTTCAACTATATTTCGGTCATATCACGACATTGGATCCTATTCCTTTTCGCACCCCAAGGGTGCCTCAGTTAAGCTCTCTGAGGAGCTGAGGCATATTCTTACCATGACCTGCGGTGTGCACGACGACATCCCAGGTCAATCCCCGGAAGCCCCACGGGGCTCCAATGCATGATTGCTTGGTGTAAACAATAACTGATAGCCGAGGGGTATTGAAGCCCAATGGGCTATTTTATGGAGTTATGTCCCTTTTCGGGTGTACTAATCTTGGATATGTTTGAATGTAACCATTTATATCTGAAGAACTGTGCTCACGACAGCTACCAAATTTTGGAGACTTATTTATCTACTTGTATTCTACAAGCCCACAACAAATTATTCGTCTTGGCCCTTATTTTACAGAGTTATGACTCTTTCTGTGTATTAATCTAGATATTATTTTGTGATACATATATTCTTGAATGTAGCCATGGTAGCTGCTATATCTGCAGAACTGATGATATTCTCTAAAAAAGACAATTCTGGATGATTAGTATAGCCATAATATGTTGCGCATTCTCAGTATATTTCTCTATTGCTTGGGGGGAGCCAAGGGATTTTGTGAGACTCGCTCTCATGTTTATCCACAGTAGCAATTTTTTGTTAGTGGATACATGAGGGGAGGATGATCACTGGCCTCAGTATCGAGAGTAAAGCCTCTTGTTTTGAGAAATAGAGTTCAGGAAGTCTTTTAAGGGTCACTCTGCCGTAGATTAGCCTGGTTTGGCCTAAAAGGTCATGATGTGACATGTACCAAAACTGAGGTCAAAAGATCAAGGTACTGAGGCCCAAAAATCAGGACCTCATTGAAAATGTTTGGATTTTTTTAAGGTACATTAGGGAGAGTACCATTATAAAGGTCAAGATCACCCTTACAAAAAAATCTTATACATGTAGGATCCTATAAGATAAAATCTTACAGGATCCTATAAGATTTTTTAATAGGATCCTAAAAGATTAAATCCCATAGGATTTTTAATAGGATCCTATAAGATGAACTTTCTATGAGAATAATTGGATGAGTGATATAGGTCATCTTTTATGGTAAATCGAAGAAATACAAAATGCCCCTATGTTGTAAAATATTAAATACATAAGATATAAATGGCGGAACATATAGGGGGCATCATAATCTCTCCATCAGTTTTCTGTAGTTTCCGCTCGCCGTTGACTTGAAACGGAACTGTGAAATTTCTTCAGGCAGTAGTCCGGAAGAGAATGAAATAATTTGCAGTTAGCCACTGTGAAAAATAATAATTTTCATGGTTATGCTACATTTCGTGAATGAGTTACTCATGCTACAAAAACATGCACAGGAAAGCCGTCAGTTTTGGTATTAAAAAATATTCAACACCAATATGTCCAACAGGTTACATCTGAGGCGAAACGAGTGTTCAAAAATTTTCAAATGAATAAAGGTATTGAATGAAATATTCTCATTTTCAAGATGTGGGCAGAAATGTACAATTGAAGTGTGTGACGATCCTTAGCTTTGGTAATGAATAGTGACATCAATAGAAGAAAATATAGCCTGTTATAATGATGGAAAGTCTAATCGTAATTGATTATACTTTTTTTGATCACATTTTGATCATAGCTAAATTAGGTTATGCTAACATTTTATTTCTTATCAATATATTTTAAAACATTTCTCTACCATTTTTCAGAAATTTGGTATGGAAATATTCTCTAATTCTGGAAGGAAAAACAGTCGATAGATTTTTTTAATCACTAAGGGCAATCTGCCCGAAATACCAGAAAACAGTTGAATCTTGATTCATTGTTTTAACTCCTAATTCAGGGCTGCTGAATGTGACATAATTCACCAATCCTGGCAAACATCTGAATTTTAATTTTCTGCATGTAGATGGTGCATTGTGTCTTTTGAAGAGAGAGAGCTGAATCATGTTCAGCACTACTTCAGCTATATAGGACAGTCAATCTTGAATTCTACATAGGGACTTAACAAGACTACGCCAATTCAGATTGGGCATGACTTTATTACAGATATATAGTGTCATTAATATAAAACATACATGTAAAACACAAATACGTAAGCATGTGCCCGCAATTTGCATTACATGTTGACAGATTACTGTGACTTACAGGCTTCCCAGAGTGGCGTAAAATCATAAAAATCATATAAATTTTTGTTGGAAAAGAAATTGGTCAGTTGACAAAGTGCACTTAAAATCTCCGAAATCTGGTATTTCTTGCGCTGTAAAACTTACCTTCACATACTTTATTGCTATCGTGTTCTTACGGGATTGCCCTATTGTAATATATTACCACAGAATAAAAATAGTCCCTGTACTGCCCCAATGCCCATGCGCGAGTACCCAGATCCCACGTGACCGACCACGTCACTTCCTTCTTCCCATTACAACTCGTAGTGGAGAGTCGATGTTCTTTGTGTCTCTGAAAAAAAGTTATCTTCTACCATTGGATTACCACGGAATTCCTGCGTGTTTACCTGGATATTTACCTTGGGAGTTTACCTTGGATATTTACCTCGGATATTACGTGGAATTTACTGTGATTCTGTGTGGGATTACTGGCCTGGTGTTCATCACGCATCAGGGAGTATTCGAAGAGAATCTAATAAAACCCAAATGGCGTCTGTCTTCTGCATCGTTTGTGCTAAGTCAAAGCCTACTACGGATCCCCACTCCGCCTGTCCACCGTGCCGGGGGGTTTGGCGCGACCAGTATGCCAAATGTTCTGGCCCGACAACGTATTTCAAGAATATCTTGTCGGTCCATATGCTGAGGAAGTTTTACCGCCGCCCGGCTTTACCGGGGCCGAGAAGTTGGTTGTGTCTCCGCCTCAGTCTATCGGGAATGAGTCGGAGAGACAGGGCTCGGTTGCTATGTCCGTTTCGAATTCGAATTCTGCTCGTGAAAATTCTCCGGTTGTTGTTAATGTGTCTCCGCCTCCCGCTAATTCTGTTATCGTTACGGCTGGGTTGGGGGACCAAGATGGCGGTCTTCTTGTCGAAAATCAGACGACCTTCACCTTGACGGCTACCTTGGACCCTTCAACTGCGACGTCACTTCCGACGGCCTTCCTTACAGATTGGTAAGTTCGGAGTTTTTGGCTAATAACCCTGTCAAGGATTCGTCATTTACACACGATTTAACAACTAATCAGCGCAATTCGCTACCATCTAACAGGTATACGACTGCTGCACCTATAAATACACAACACTCGTCCGTTGGTATTAATCCTGTTTCTGATTATGCAGACAATCGCCGTTCTTTATTGAACGTGCCGAATTTATCGAGAGCGCCTGTACATCTGATAAAGTCAGCGCCTTCCCGTTCTGCTATATCTGAACTCCTATCTGCTATTATCGTGGACCCGCCTCTCGGTCTGCGTCTATCCCGGCCTCTGTGGATAGTTACATGCATACGTCGTACCCGCTAGTATCTTCATACTTACCGGTATTGTCGTTAGGTAATGGTACTGCCGCATCTGTTACAGTGCAAACTACCTTTACTTCTGCATATACTCGTATTGACTATCAGTCTACGTCACGTCCGATTTTATCGGACGCTTACATGCAACCAGCAACATCATACCATACGGGATCTTCATACCCTCAGGTATCTTCGTTGTATTACGGATCTGCTGCATCTGCGCATGCTCCGTCTCTGGCGGCAACTAATGCCTACTATAGGCTTGCTACTACGTGTGATGCTACTGTTACATCGCATACTTTTGGTATGCCTTCGATGATTAACAGGTCGGCTGATTATTATACTGCTCCTGCGTACTCCCCACTCCGGTTCGCCCTGCAGTATATAGGCCTGCATCATCTCCTTCTGTGGCTTCTGTTGCTCGACCGTATGATGTACCTCGTCGTGTGACGTCACCCTCTCATTCTTTCGTGACTTCACAGTTGACTTCCGGTACATCGGGTGTTTACTTCCGGTCTCCATCCCCTAGGCACGTGAGGCGTTCTATGCCGTATCACGCGCCTATTCCGAGACGTGAAGTTAAGGTTGCACACCTGCACTTGCCTAGATACCCAGCTAGGCCGGCGATGTCTCAGTATACTGCTGCGTCTGGTACTCCACTTCTTCCTGTCGCTGTTCGGCAGTACCAGACTCCAGTGACAACTATTTCTGCCGATCTGACTCAAAGGATGAATAGATTGTCAGCTGATTTTGCAGCACTGCAACGAGATATGTTGATGCCTCCTCCACCGCCGCCTACACCTGTACCGCGCTGGGCTGGCTATCAACCTCGCCTTGTGTCACCTAGACGTCCATCTTCTCCATTCCGTGCTACGCAACCACTTGATCTCTCGGTAGCGGGTAGACCTGCACCTCCTGCTTTTGTGCCTAGGTTTCCAACTACTGACCACAATGTGACAGTGAATAACGCGGAGCCGGAAACGGAAGAAGATGCTTCTCTTTTTGACACTGATCCGGAATCGTCAACGGCCAATTATGCTCAGACTTTGGCTCGTTTGTACGAGATGTTTCCGGATATGCCCCCTCCGCCAGTCATGGAACCACGGAGAGTGACTGCGATGTCGGACCTCCAGTCGGAGCCTACTCATCATACATCTCTCCCGCCTTCCAGAGCCGTTTTTGAATGTGCTGACCGTATGCGGGATGCCTTTGCTCTTCCTCGGACCCAGGATGAGAGGCAGAGACTCCTTCAACCTAGATCGTTATTTAAGCGTTCTAAAGGAGTTTTCCCATTGGAGAGGCCTACTTTCCGGGCCTATCAAGTACATGGCTCTCCCTGGCATAATCAAGCTGCGGTCCAGGAACCGGAGTTCGAACAGTTTATTGGGGCAACTCCGCCCAAGAAAGATATTTCTCTTTCTGTTCGTCAGATGGGTATCCTGGAAGACACATCTAGACAGGGGATTGCGATTTCTTCCCACCTCGATTGGTTCCTCTTTGCTATTCGATAGATTTTGAATCGCATCCCTGAAACATCCTCAACTGGTTATGTTCCTATTCCGCTTGAGGATGTTAACCTGATGAAGGACTTCTTGACGGCAGCTGCGCGCGCGGACGCTGATTTAATGGCCTCATCTGCCTATTTGTCAGCTATGTTCGTGCACCTTAGACGTCTCACATTGTCTCAGGCCCTGCCTACGTACACCTCGGACAGTGTGAGGACCGCCTTAAGGGAGCAGTCCCCCGCCTCAGGACTTCTGTTCGCCGGCATTCTTCCGGTCTCACAGAATGAAATGTCCGCTGCCAGGACCACGCATACTTATTTTGCGCCCCAGAGGAAGCGATCACCAGCTTCGACATCGTCTTCCTCGGAGTCTAAGAAAGCTCTTTCTGAGGGTTCTTCTGGGACTTCTGGGCCCAAAAGGTTTGCGGCCTCCTCTTCGAAGCAACCGGGCGGAACTTCGAGGGGGGGGGGCGATTTAAACGAGGCCGCGGAAAAGGGAAGTCCGCTAAACCCTCCAAGAAATGAGGGCACGGGCCATGCAGATGTTCGTTCTGCATGGCGAGACCGCACGACGCCGCCTTTCCCAATCAGGCCAAATCCGGTTCTCCCTGTAGGCGGGAGACTTTCCCGGTTTTGGCAGAATTGGGAGGCAATTCAGGCGGATCCGTGGGTGGTGAACACCTTACGGCATGGGTATCGGCTGGAGTTCGCCACAACTCCCCCGTTGACCACGTCACCCATGTCGTCACGGATTCCTGTGCGAAAGGAGCACCTGATGGAGATTCAAAAGTGTGTGGACAAGTTGGTAGAGAAGGGTGCAGTTATCGAACTTTCTCCAACCGATATGTCCCCGGGCTTTTATTCTCCGGTATTCCTGGTCCCCAAGAAGAATACCTCAGAGATGCGCATGATCATCAATCTGCGTTGTCTGAACAAGGACTTCTTGGCCCCGCCTCCTCATTTCCGCATGGAGTCATACCATTCTATTCGTACGGCTCTAATGCAAGGGGACTGGATGACGTCACTGGACCTCCAGGACGCCTACCTTCATGTTCCGATTTTCAGGGATCACCACAAGTACCTGCGCTTCTTGGTCGGCAACCGGAAGTTTCAGCTGCGTGTGCTCCCTTTCGGACTCTCCACGTCCCCATGGGTCTTCACCAGAATTTTCAATCCGGTAGCGGCGTTCCTGCACTCTCGGGGCCTAAAGTATCACTTTTACCTCGACGATTCCCTCCTGAGGAATCAGTGCAGGAACGATCTCATCAAGGACACCAACTTTGTTTGGGAGATCCTAGTTGCCCTGGGCTACCTTCCTCACGAGGGCAAATCAGAGTTGACGCCATCGCAGTCTCGAGTCTTCCTAGGAGTTTCATACGACACTCTATCGGTGTTGGCGAAGCCTCCAGAAGACCGCTGGAAGAAAATTCAGGTGGCATTGCCGGAGTTCATTTCGGCGCCGCACAGGAGTGCTCTCCAATTCGCTGCAATTATCGGCCTGTTAACATTTACTCAGGATGTAACTCCTCGGGGCCGGTTGCAGCCTCGGCCGTTGATGATGCACCTCAACAACTTTTGGCCGAAAAGACACCTTTGTCCGTCTGTCCCTGTGACAGAGGATGTCAAACGTCTCCTTCGCTGGTGGCTGCAGCCGGAGAACGTGATGAACGGTGTCTCCTTCCTACCCTTTCAGCCGTCCCGTCAGCTGTTCACGGACGCATCGATGGAAGGATGGGGGGCACATCGAGGTCGAGGTCGAGGTCGGTTTCCGGCCTGTGGAACGACAACCAGAGGAAGATGCACATCAATGTATTGGAGTTTCTCGGTGTTTACCTCTCCATACAGAGATTCCTTCCGGACCTAACGAACCAAAGCTTGTTAGTAGCGACCGACAACACGACTGGCCTACATGAACAAGCAGGGGGGGACCCACTCCCCCCAGCTTCTGGATCAGGCACAGAAGTTCTTCAACCTTTGTTGGAGCAACGGCATTTCTGTGCAAGCTCGTCACATTCCCGGTCATCTGAACGTATTGCCAAGTCAGATAATTTCGACCGAGTGGCAGCTTCACGAGGACATCCTAGCCCAGATGTCTCGGATATGGGAGATGCCGAATGTAGATCTGTTCGCCACCCGTTGGAACCATCTACTGCCGGTCAATGTGTCTCCTGTTCCGGATCCAGCAGCACTGGCAGTCGACGCCCTGTCTTTGGACTGGTCCGACATGATTGCGTACGCGTACCCGCCGCCAGCAATCTTGTCACAAGTTCTCCGGAAGATCCGAGCACACCCGTGCGTGGTCTACCTTGTGGCTCCGTGGTGGCCCACTCGCCCATCGTTTGCAGACCTGATGGATCTTCTCATAGACGTGCCCCGTCGGCTGCCGCTCTGATGGAACCTGCTTCGTCAGCCGAGATCCAGCCTTTACCACTCGAATCCCGGTCTGTTTCATCTGACCGCGTTCAAGTGCTCGCTAAGGCGGGATTTTCTGTTGAAGCGTCCCGAGAGGATGGTCCGGCCCACCAGAGCATCAACGACTGCGGTGTACACAACAAGTGGAAGATCTTCGCTGCCTGGTGTTCTAGTCGCGGAATCGTTCCAACCTCTGCCACTGTTCAACAGGTAGCGGACTTCCTTTTGCATCTGTTCCATGACAGACAGCTTGTTCCGGCCACGGTCGACGGTTATCGGTCCGCTATTTCTAGGGTACTTCAGCTGACCACAGGTGTCAACCCATCGCTCGACGTCAACCTCTCTGCTCTCCTTCGTTCCTTTTGGGTAGAGAGGCCTACTCCGACGCCGCAGCTTCCTAAATGGGATGGCTCTGGTTCTTAGGCGCCTTTCTATGCCTCCCTTCGAACCTATCGGCACCTGTGAGATGAAGTATCTATCTTACAAGACCGTATTTCTTTCTGATTGCCTTTGCCTCTGCCGCCCGCGTATCAGAAATCCATGCCTTGGACTTTATGTCTTTGAGATATAACCCTCTGTGGACCTGGGTGGCGTTATCTACTCTTCCGGAGTTTGTTGCTAAGAACCAATCTCTCTACGACAATCTTCCAAGGGAGTTCGCCATCCCGGCTCTGTCCAACATCTTGTCTGCAGGTGTTGACCATGACAGAGTCATGTGCCCCGTCAGAGCTCTCTCCTGTTACTTGGCACGTGTTGAACAGCAGAGAGCAGGGCGGGTGCGTCTATTTATCCCGTTTGGGCCCTCATCGAAGCAGGAGATATCCAAAAATACTATATCTTCCTGGCTTTCGAAGACTATTCGGTTTTCCTATTCGGACATACCTACTGAGTTATCTACTTTAACCAAGGTCTCCGCTCATGAGGTCAGGGCTTTGGCGGCTTCCTATGGACCAATAGATCTCTGTCAGATATCATGAGGGCCTGCCACTGGAGGAGTTACATAACGTTTGTATCTCACTACCTCCGGGATATGACGCTGCAACGACGGGGCATTTACTCTCTGGGCAGACCCGTCTTCCAAATAGTGTTTTTACCAGTTTTTAAATTTGGTAAGTTATCTTGCTCTCCCCAAATTTAAAAAAAAGAGGGGGGGCGGGTATTTTGAGTCTAGTGTATGTCAGCTTTATTCACTGGGCCTGTGGTTATTATAGGCCGGGTGATTATATCAAGGGCCATATCGTCATTATTATACATTTATGGCCTTTGATTACATCGCTGACTCCTGTACTTCCCTTCGCTTATGCTCGGGGTCCTTTTGTTTCCGACCACTCATTCCCTCCGTCCTGCTATGGTATTCTAGCAATAAAGTATGTGAAGGTAAGTTTTACAGCGCAAGAAATATGAAAAATTTGAAAATCAATTTTCCTATTTCCAAGCTTAAACTTACCTTCACACACTGTGATGGCCCTCCCAGCCTCCCCGCTGATGGGTTATTCACTCTGCGTTGAATAGGGAAGAAGGAAGTGAAGTGGTCGGTCACGTGGGATCTGGGTACTCGCGCCTGGGCATTGGGGCAGTATAGGGACTTTTTATTCTGTGGTAATATATTACAATAGGGCAATCGCGTAAGAACACGATAGCAATAAAGTATGTGAAGGTAAGTTTAAGCTTAGAAATAGGAAAATTGATTTTCAAATATTTCATATTGGGCATGCCCACGAGTTCCAAGTATGTACATATAATGTTGTACAATACCTGGTTCTGTGTTTGTGAGTACCGGTACCGTATTTGTTTGCTCACAAATTGTATTGAAATTCACGCCAGTTGTTTCTGAGTTTCTTCTGTTTCTTGTCCTCTGATTATCAGTTCAAGTTGCATTACTTTCTTTGCCACTTCTGAGGTAAGTAGAGAGTGGTTTTTACCCGAAGGGTATTGTCCTCAGCGTCATCTGTCTGTCCGTCTGTCTGTCTGTCTGTCTGTCCATCTTTCTTGTGGACACGATATCTCAAGAAGAATTATAGCCAGGCATTGTAAATTCATACCACGTATGCATCGGGTGAAGGGTCAGAACCTGACCTTGACCTATTTTATCAACGTCAAATTATAGTATTTGCTATATGTTTTGAAGGATTAAAGCTAGGGTCTCCAAGTTCATATTATATATGCAACCGGTGATTGACTAGAAGCCTATCCCACTTGACTGACCTTGACCTATTCTTTAAAGGTCATATACTGTTTAATATGATATAACATGAAAAAATAAAGGTAGGCTTTCCAAATTAATACCATGTATACATCTGGCGAAGGTCCAGAGGTATGCTGAAGATGACTGACCCTGACCTATTTTAGCAAAGTCAAATTTTAGTATTTGCTATATTTGTTGAAGGATTGAAGCTGGGGTCTCCAAAATCATATTGCTTATGCAACTGGTGATTTACTAGAAGCCTATCCCAGTTGAGTGACCTTGAACTATTTTTTCAAGGTCGTATACTGTTTATTATGATCTAATGTGAAAAAATATAGCTAGGCATTCCAAATTAATACTATGTATACATCTGACGAAGGTCCAGAGGTGTACTGAAGATGACTGACCTTGACCTATTTTATCGAGGTCAAATTTTAGTATATGCTATATTTTTTGAAGGATTGAAGCTGGTGTCTCCAAATTCATATTACTTATACAACTGGTGATTTACTAGAAGCCTATCCCAGTTGACTGACCTTGACCTATTTTTTCAAGATCATATACTGTTTATTATAATATAACATAAAGAATATAGCTAGGCTTTCCAAATTAATACTAAGTGTACATCTGGTGGTGCTCCAGAGGTGTACTGAATATGACTGACCTTGCTCTATTTTATTCAGGTCAGATTCTATTTAGTACAATATCCCATGGAGGATTATATCTACATTGTCCAAATTTATGCCACTTATGACTGGACCTGAAGTCCATTGAAAAATATCAGACCTTGACCTATTTTTAAAAGGTCAAATTCGATATGTTAAGTCTAAGATCTCCAAATTCATGTTCCATATGCAATTAAGTTAGAATTGACCTGAAAATTGTTGAAGATGACTGATCTTGATCTATATTTCCAAGATAAAAATACTTGACTTGATTATGAGTGGTCATGCTCTACCAGAACCTCAGTGCAAAAAATTTCCCATCAATTAAGACCTTGGCAAAAGCTGGCCATGCCCAACTTCTTATGTATTACTTATATGAGAGAACTACAGTGACAACCCTACTAGATCACATTTTTGTTGATCTAGTTCTACAAATACACTGATGATATTATACAGTGCATCATTGCTGGGTGTAGACAATAAATGATAGCCGAGGGGTATTGGAGCCCAATGGGCTATTTTTCTACATGACATTGTTTACAAATTTTTAATTACTAACCCAGACTGAGTTGTCTCTAATATTCATACAATCTGTATTCACTTTGACTCTACTTTTTTGAGAAATCAGAAAAAATCGTAAAAAATAGATGACAAAAAACATAAAATTTCCTTGAAAATAGCATAAAATAATCATAAATTTTCAGAAAAATTGGCATAAAATCATAATTAAAATTCCTGAAAAGTGGCTGGGAGGTCTGGACTTATATTACTATCACATACATTACTGTGACTTAGAGCAACAGGAACTTGATAATGTGATGTCTAGCACTGTAATATCACTTGTCTTTATTGCACCATGTAAGCGTCCTGTCTATGTCTTGTGCGCTGTCCTCAGTGTTTTATAGGGTGGATGGAGGGTGGATGGTTCCATGCTGCTTCAAAGATTTCTTTTTTGAAGTAGCAGGAACACAACTGGGCTGGGTGGTGCTTAGTTGGTTCGTCGTGATATAGCTGAAATATTGTTGAAAGCGACGTTAAGTTCTATTCACTCACTCACTGTGACTTAGATTATGCACCTTAGATACCACATTAGGGTTACGTAACTAAGATACGTCTGACTAGGCTGGTAAAAATGGTACCATAGTGTGATCTGGTAACCTTGGTAACCGACAAGCAAAATAGTGTAAATAAACATAAACCCTGTGTGAAAACACTGAATATGAACCGTATGTGGAATATGGCCACTATCCATATACTCCAAACCCAAACTGTGTGACCGTAGTTGTGTTAAATTGTGAGTGTAGCTAGCAAACCGGGAGAAGAACTAGCTGGGCTCAGGGATGGATTGGACAAATGTTTGGAGAGCACGTAACTTAGTGCTAAAAGGGACATCAATATACCTCAGATAGGCATCGCTTTGCCACTCACACATAACTTTGATCCATTCCAAAGGAACTCCACTTTGGAAAGCCCAGCGGTACCCTATGTACAGTGTCCCCCTTAACACGTCTAACCCCTTTTTATAGCATTTTCAGACGATTTGGTCCTAGGCAAGAGTTAATATAACCATGCTCTTTATGCAAATTACCGACAACGTTCAAATATTGCAGAATAGAAGAGTAGGAAATTTCATGAACTGGCGCAATAAAAACCCTGCTGAGATAGTAAGGCTACGTCCGAGAATCCAGCGTGTTCCGCCGAATCTACCTATGGGTTATCAAATAGGTCTTGGGATTATGGACGCGGAAATCGGGAATCCTTTAATGGACGACTACTGAATGACGGACCCGTTGGAGAGTTAGTGGTCTTGCAAGAACAGGTCCGCATGTAGACCCACCAATCGACGTTGCACTGTGAAACACCATCGCTTGTTTCACCCGCATTGTCGTTCGTTCTCATGTGTTCTGCGGTGTCCCGGTAGTATAAGGGTATCATTAAGTGAGACATTTTGGCTTCGTTTCGATGAAGGCATGATAGGTTTGTCGCTGCTGAACAAGGAGGGCAGCCCGAGATACAGTGGACCTAACGGGACGTTATCCTCGATATTGGTGTCATCGCCATTGACGATGTTGGATTTCATGTACAAGTAGATGTGGGCTGAATCCATGAGTCTGTGGTGCCGGAAAGAGAACAATGTTTCAGACATTGCCCCTCTTCGGCGCTCGGCTGGGTCGCCGGTCCGGTCCACAAATCAAATTGGCTGTTGGTGGAAAGGAATGACTTTGGATGGACGAAGGCCATGTTCCAGGTCTTCGGTGAGCGCTTGCTAGGTCGATCGTCGACGGGTGGGAGGTATCGATGATGCAGGTCTTCTATTCCCTACGACTCATGGTACTTTGTATAAAGATACCGCCCGCTTGTTGGGCTTGAATGCTTCTCGGACCGAGACACCGCTGAACATATCATCCGAGATTTGCACACCTCCTCGGGACAGCTTTTTTCTGACCGCTCTCACTCCGCGCATCAGAAATGGGAGGAAGGTTTTGACGATTCTTCCAAGCAGGTTTCCCAGTATTTTGCTCTGTTAAATACGTGTGCTGGTAAAGATGGGCCACTCCGGTTTGGTTAATAGTCCACATAGCTGTATCTACTACACTGGTATGATCTCCTTCCTTCATGTGAAGTTCAGCCATCGGGCCTTTGAAAATAAAGAGTCAGCACCACTTTTTATACGCCCGCCAAAAAGGCGGACGTATTATGTGATGGCGGTTTCCGTCCGTCTGTCCGTGTGTCCGTCCGTCCGTCCCCCGGTCTATATCTGGAACACTTTTCTATTTACAGTTCCAATTTTTGGTGAGTGGAGACCCTACGGGGAGACGATGTGTCGCGTACAAAAATGAAGGTAGAGGGCAGAGGTCAAAGGTCACTGGCCTGAAAAACAAGAAATCACTGAAGTGTTCGTGTCCGGTCTATATCTCTGAATATTTTCTATCCACAGTTGCAAGTTTTTGTGAGTGGATACATCAGGTGGAGACGATGTGTCGCGTACCGAAATTCAGGTCGAGGTCAAAGGTCACTGTTGCCTAAAATCAAGAAATCATTGATAGTTTTCTATCTACAGTTCTAATTTTTGGTGAGTGGATGACCTAGGGGAGAACGATGTGTTGCATACCAAATGTAGGTCAAGGTCAAAGGTCAGTGGTACTGAAAAATCAGGAAATCATTAAAAATTTCTAATTTTTTGTGAGTGGATTCAATAGGGGGAAATGAAGTGTTGCATACCAAACATTGGGTCACGGTCGAAGGTCAAAGGTCACTGTCCCCAAAATTAGGAAATTATTAAAAATAACTTTTTTTTTGTGTCAGCAGATACATTAGGGGGACACGATGTGTCACATACCAAAATGTTGGTCAAGGTCAAAGGTCAAGGTCACCGTGACCCCAAAATCATGAAATTTTTTAAAATCATGATTTTTTGTGTCCATTGATATATTAAGGGGAGACGATTTTGTCATGTACCAAAATTTAGACTTTTTTGAACAAATAGAAACTGCAATTGCAGATTATGGTAACGAGCACTACGTGATTTGTGGTGATTGGAACCTTGTCCTCAATCCGGAAATCGATACACAAAATTACAAAAATGTAAACCACCCTAATGCCAGAAACAAAGTGTTGGCATTTATCGATTCTGAGGACGCAGCGGATCTCTTCCGAGTTTTACACGGCAATACGACCGTCTACTCTTGGCGCCAGAAATTTCCTCTGAAACAAGCTAGGCTGGATTACTTTTTGTCAAATCAAGAGTTTTTATCATTTGTAAACGAGGTTTTCTATAAACCGGATTATCGGTCTGACCACTCCATGGTAGTTTTAGAGTGTAAATTTACAAACTTTGAGAGAGGCAAAGGATTATGGAAATTTAACAATTCGCTTTTAAAAGACAAAGAATACGTTAACACGGTTAAAAATTCCATTTTGAAAACTATTAAACAATACTCCTCTGTAGATTTGAAAGAAACCGAACTAGATGAGGTGCACTACGAGTCCTTGAACCTTCAACTAAATGAACAGCTGTTCTTCGAAATGCTTCTTTTGGAACTAAGGGGGGAAACTATACAATTTTCGGCCAGAAAGAAGAAGGAGAAATCTAAGATAGAAAATGATCTAAATACAGACATACAAAGCTTAGAAAACAGTTTGAATTCATCAGCAGATGCAGATATACAGCAAAAAATACAGAAGTTAAATTTTGAACTTGAATCTCTTAGAAAAGAAAAAATGGAGGGGGTAATGGTAAGATCTCGAGCTAGATGGCTACTGGACGGTGAAAAACCCACCCGATACTTTTGGAACCTAGAGAAACGCAACTTCACCAATAAAACTATCCCTAGAATACAGACCGAAGACTGCGAAATTACGAACCAACAAGAGATCCTTGCTGAGGTAAAACAGTTCTATGGTAAACTGTACCAAGCACAAGATAACGAAAATTTAGGGTTAGAAGATTTAAATTTTAGAACTTTCAACAAACTTTCTGACATAGAAAGTCAATCCCTCGAAGGACTCTTAACCCCCACAGAAGTTCTCGTAGCTTTGAAAAGAACTAAAAACAATAAAAGCCCGGGAACGGATGGGTTCACCTCTGAATTCTTCAAATTTTTCTGGAGAGACATCAGTTTCTTCTTGATAGCCAGTTTAAACTATGGTTTCAATATACAAGGGATGTCTATTACACAAAGGCATGGGTTAATAACGTGTCTTCCAAAGGGGGACAAGCCTAGGCAATTTTTGAAGAACTGGAGACCTATAACACTCCTCAATGTGCAATATAAGATTGCGTCCGCCTGTATTGCCGAGAGAATTAAGAAATATCTAGACAAAATTGTACACAAAGATCAAAGTGGATTCGTGAAGGGTAGGTTCATTGGGGACAACATAAGGTTGATATTTGATATAATGGATTTCACAAAGAGAAGTGAAATTCCTGGCTGTTTGTTACTAATAGACTTTGAAAAAGCTTTTGAATACAGACCGATGACTGCGAAATTACGAACCAACAAGAGATCCTTGCTGAGGTAAAACAGTTCTATGGTAAACTGTACCAAGCACAAGGTACCCTCTTTTTAGATGGGTCAGACGCCTCACTCAAAGCCTGTTTAGAAACACTCGAGTGGTACGGTAGGCTGTCGGGTCTGAAAGTCAATAAGGATAAAACTAAGATCTTCTGTCTTGGACGGAAGAAAAAGCCACCCGATAAATCTTTTTTGGAACGTAATTTAGACTGGTCTCAAAATTCCTTCAAAACGCTTGGGGTAACATTTACTATGGGTATGATAGACATGATAGAAATTAATTATACTGAAAAGCTAAAAGAGATACAACACTTATTAGGAAGTTGGTCGCAACGTTCATTAACAGTTCTGGGTAAAGTCGTAATAGTAAAAACATTAGCTATTCCAAAATTAAATCACTTGCTGTTTACGCTGCCAACCCTCCCCAAAACATACTTACCAAGATAAAAAATATATTGTATAAATTCATTTGGGGAGGGAATGATAAGGTAAACAGGAAACAATTTTCGCAAGACTATGACAAGGGAGGAGTTAAAATGGTGGATTTAGATAGCTTTATTAAATCCGTCAAAATTACGTGTTTCCGGAGAATTGTGCAACGGTCATCTCCTAGTAGGCATCTTCTATACTACATTTTGAATATTCCATACCACTTAGAAGAATGCGGCCCTGGGCAAATGGAAACATTGAGCAGGTCCGTCAAAAACGCTTTTTGGAAAGATGTATTTTTGGCCTGGAGTGAATTTATCAAACAACTTAAGGTGAATAATATAGCTCAAGCTATGTCACAATATATATGGTTCAATGACAATTTGAAGGTTGGTCATCAACCAGTGTTCTATAAAACCTGGTACTTTAGTGGAATACGCTACGTTAATGACCTCTTCGACTCGAACGGAACTTCCTGCACATTACAGGAACTAGAAAAAACGTATGATATAAAAATAAACTTCCTAAACTACGTAGGAATCAAAACGGTAGTAAAACATTTCTTGGAACCCTTCGGACCTGTATCTAAATTGGCCTACCCAATTATGCCCTACTTCATTGAAATTCTAACAAAATTCGACAAAGGAACTAAGCCTTTTTACGGAACACTTGTAACATCCAAATATTCAAAATCAAACAGGGAAAATAAATGGGAGGCTATTTTAAATATCGGCGAGCAAGAATGGAAAAAAATTCACTCCATGCCATTTAAATGCACGAAAGATGTGGCTCTTAGGTGGTTTCAGTATCGTTTAACAAACCGGATCCTGGCCACAAACACTTTTCTTCAGAAAATACATATAGTCGATTCGGATTTGTGCGATTTCTGCAACATTGAAAGAGAAACGCTCACTCATATATTTTTTGATTGTCCAGTAACGAAAGAATTTTGGCACGCTCTTTTTCAATGGATATCAGACAAGGCTGAAAATATTGTCATAGTTAACACAAGCTGCAAATTAATACTTTTTGGAGGTCTTTACAACGACAAAGCATTTAATACCATTTTGCTGCTAGCAAAACGGCATATATATCACAGTAAGTTGAAGAAGACCGTGCCAAAAATTGAAATCTTTAAGAAAATTTTAGTAAAATATTATGAAACCGAAAAAGTTGGCTACTATATAGAATGTCAGTACGATATCTTCCAAGCCAGGTGATCCAGTTTCAATGCACTGCTACTTTAGTTCTGTACAACAGATACACAGTATGTACTCCCTGAACCCTCCACCATGTATAGGTAATGTGCTCCTAATGTCAAGTGTCAATTCACTTTATTATAGTTATTTATATTTATATATACAGTAAAACAGGTTTAATGCCTTTCTGATTATAATTGCCACGTTCATAAGAAAATGAAATAATTATATCTACGGCGAATGTGGCGCAAAATATGATGTATACACTTTTGCTGAATGGTGCTAACCTGAATAAAAATATATTAAAAAAAAAAAAAAATTAGGTCAAGGTTAATAGTCAAGGTCACTGTGACCCCAGAATCAAGAAATTTTTAAAAATTACTTTTTTGTGTCAGGAGGTATATTAGAGGGACATGATGTGTTACGTACCAAAATGTAAGTCAAGGCCGAAGGTCAAGGTCACTTTGACCCCAAAATCTGGAAATCATTAAAAATAACTTTTTTTGTAGGAGTAGATACATTAAGGGACACGATGTGTTACATACCAAAATGTGGGTCAAAGGTCAAGGTCACTGTGACTCCAAAATCAAGAAATCATTAAACGTCACATTTTCATATGCCTGTCGAGGACGAGGTCGTGTAATGCGATGAATGATTATGTTCTGTCCATTCATCCATTAACATTTGTTGTCCATGTCCAAGAAACATTTCCATATGCCTGTCGAAGAGGAGGTCATGTAATGCAATATTGCGTTCTGTCCAGTCATTCATTAACATTTGTTGTCCATGCGATATCTCTGGTTTCAAGGTATGGATTGGTACCAAACTTTTGGTATACCTTACTCGCATGGCAAAGAGGAGCCATATTCATTTTGAGATCAATTTGTCAAAAGTCAAGGTCACAGTCCCCCAAAACTAAATCAAGTTTAGCTAACTATATGCGTTAGGTTGGAATATTCAGAGTTGTCTCCCCTACATGTATATGGCATTTGTCCTGTGGAGTTGTCTCCTATGTTTGATGTAAGAAACAGCTACATTCAGTTAAACTGTTGTGAAATAGAAACCGTACATTTACTAATTTAACGATATCATTCCTTTATGAACTTATACCTGTTTGTTAACTCAAGAACAAAGGTTCATCACTTTCTTCACATTTTTCTTCCTTTATGAACAATTTTCTCGCCTGAAAGGAATTCATGTAAAGGGAAACTACTATTTTCTTGTGTTTGACTATTGTCAATTTCAGTGTGAGATATGTGAGCTCTCGGCTCTTGTTTCAAGGCCACTCAGTTACCAAGAGTTAAGACCATTTTAGTTTATCATTCAATATAAGATGTGAAATATGTTGCATTCTCAGAAGCACAAAATCGTAGACCGTTCTCTGGATTGCTAGCTACCAATTGGAATCAAGGCCATTAAACAACCTTGAAATTCGGACCAGTGTAATTCCAGATATATGGGCGTATATTGAAGCCCCTTGGGCTCTTGTTCTCTTTGGAATTCGATCGGTCGTCCGATGTCGTCCCTTATGTCGATTTTGATGGTGTTAGTCCATGAGCCAGACCCCAAAATTTCATCATTTGGTACCACCTGGGGTGTCAAATTCTCATTATGTTTCTTTGAAAGTCCTATGTCCTTAGATGTAAAAAAAAACTTTGAAAGCAATCTGGGACTCACAGCTTAGTGATAATAATCACCTCTTAAAGATGGACACCCGAGTCCAATCTGAGGGACCAGATTTTGGGGTAGGGGAAATATAAAGTTGAATAACTTTGCAAGTAATGGTGATATAATGACATTTGGCCACTCGAAATGTTGGTAATTCTGACCCCTGTCTAAAACGTGACCACCTGTAGGAAAACCCGCTGCAGATACCATACCAATGGGACTTTGTTAACCTAATGGGTTCAAATGGAATCCAAGAAGTACCCAAGTCTATAACAAGTCTAAACAAGTGGAGTTTATTATTATTTAGACTGTGGCACAGAAATGTTTTTTACGCATTTTCAAAAATGGTCTTTTCATTGCGCTAAAAACAGGCAAAATTGTATGAAGTTGGACAGCTTGAAATTAGTTGCATATTTTGACAAATAACTACTCCAAATGCTAATGGCCATGTCTTAGGTCTATTCAGGGATTAGTTAAGCTACATTTCGAGGTAATTAGGTCACCAGAGGTCAAGGTCGAAGATTGTCAATTATTAATTTTCTACATTTTTACTTTGGACTTTCACATTACATTGTATTTACATTGCAACCAGTTTCAAGTATAGAGCATCAGAGCCATCGCTTCACCCGTACCCCAGATAATGAACTGAATTACAGCGCATATAAGGGAAGTGGGAAGAGGTGCCGACATACTGACACAGCCACATGACCTCACAGTATAGTCCACACTATCATGCATTAGACTTGTACACGTATATGTACATATATACATTGCCTTAAACAAGTACTTGTCTTGAAATTAATGTCTCACCTTCTGTCTGTGTGCTAGTATGGTTAAATTTGCCTATATGTAGGCCTCTATTCAGTGTAGTGACAAAATCAGCACCATCGTGGTTTTCATGTCATAGGCTGGAAGAAACAAAGAATTAGTAATTATGAGTGCAACAAAAGCGTACCTGAGATACAACACATATCACGAATCGTTAGATTCTTGGTATGTGCTTTAGAATAAGTTAACCAGAAGACTATACTGTGAGGTCATGTGGCTCTGTCAGTATGTCGGCACCTCTTCCCACTTCCCTTATTTGCGTTGTAATTCAGTTCATGATCTGGGGTACGGGTGAAGCGATGGCTCTGATGCTCTATACTTGAAACTGGTTGCAATGTAAATACATTGTAATATGAAAGTCCCAAGTAAAAATGTAGAAAATTAATAATTGACAATCTTTGACCTTGACCTCTGGTGACCTAATTACCTCGAAATGTAGCTTAACTAATCCCTGAGTAGACCTAAGACATGGCCATTAGCATTTGGAGTAGTTATTTGTCAAAATATGCAACTAATTTCAAGCCGTCCAACTTCATACAATTTTGCTTGTTTTTAGCGCAATAAAAAGACCATTTTTGAAAATGCGTCAAAAACAGTTCTGTGCCACAGTCTAAATAATAATAAACTCCACTTGTGTAGACTTATTATAGACTTGGGTACTTCTTGGCTTCCATTTGAACCCATTTAGGTTAAGAAAGTCTCATTGGTATGGTATCTGCAGCGAGTTTTCCTACAGGTGGTCACGTTTTAGACGGGGGTCAGATTTCGTGACCTTTTGACCTCTGGTGACCTACATAATTGACATATTAGCATATACCAACATATAGAGGATCAGATTACCAACATTTCGAGTGGTCAAATGTCACTATATCACCATTACGTGCAAAGTTATTCAACTTTATATTTCCCCTACCCCAAAATCTGGTCCCTCAGATTAGACTCGGGTGTCCATCTTTAAGAGGTAATTGCTCCTGTTCCATAGCCCGGGCATCGAGAATGGCTGTCATAATCCAGTAATGGTGGACACCACATTCGTAAAGTCTTTCAGGATCTCGCGTCGCCCCTCATTATCGTCGCCATCTCAAACATGGACCAGACCACAGATCAATTACAAAGGTCTGATCCGTCATTCAGTATTCAGCCGTCGTCCATTAAAATTTATCCGCGTCCATAATTCAAAGACCTATTCCTTATTCCAGATAACAGCATTAGCACCAAATTCAAAAGTACAATCATAGTATACACAAGCAGCCAGAGGATGCTAGGTCCCCCGCCGAAATGGCAGCAATATTTTTAACATTGTTGGTCTCAGGGGATATACACGAGGGAAGCAACTGCTACTTCATAGGCGTTGGATGCGGAAGGGTCTTTCTGCCTTCCCAAGTTTTAAGATCAACTCAGAACGGTTGACTGAACGTTGATTGCTCCTGTAATATAGTTTCCATGCAGTGAAGCATGGAAATTACGTAACCGAGAAGCAACCCCAAATGACATCTCAATGCATATTATCTGCAAACCAAATTTGACGAGAATCTGAAGGCATCCTCAACCTATTGCCGGGAAACCAAATTTTAAATTTGCCACCAGGTGTCGCCACCTGTAGGTGCAAGTGGGCGAAACGCAATCCCAAGCATCATCTCATGGCATGGTACATGTATCAGATTAAGAACTTTGGGAAGAATCTAAAGAGGGGTCTTCAAGTTATTGTCCGGAAACCAAATTTAGATTTGTAGGCTCAAGTGCGCGAAACAGAATCCCAGGCGACATCTTATGGCATATGAATACCAAATTTGAGAAGAATCCGATGAGCAGATGTCAATTTATTCCCAGAAACAAATTTCAGATTTTTCCACCAGGTGTTGCCACCAGTATGCAGAAGCATGCGAAATACAATCCAAAGGGACATATCATGGCATGGTATCTGCATACCAAATTGGAGAAGAATCCGATGAGCGAAATCAAATTTAGATTTTGACACGAGGTGAAATTATTGCCCGGAAACCAAATTTAGATTTGTGGGCTCAAGTGGGCGAAACGCAATCCCAAGCGACATCTTATGTCATGGTATATTCATACCAAATTTAAGAAGAATCTGATGAGCAGTTCTCGAGTTATTACCGGAAACAAATTTGGTATTTCGCCACCAGGTGGCGCCACCTGTAAGTACAAGTGAGCGAAGGGCAATCCAATGCAACATCTCCTGGCATGATACATGCATGTTAAATTTGAGGAGATTCCGATGAGCATGCAGTTCTCAAGTTATCGGCCAAAAACAAATTTCAGATTTTGTCATCAGGTGTCGTCACCTGGAAGCAGCAGTGGATAAATGTAATCTCAAGCAACATCTCATGGCAAGGTACAATGTATATGCATGCCTAATTTGGGAAGAATTTGATGAGCAATTCTCAAGTTATTGCCCGGAAACCAAATTTCGAGCGACATTTCACAGCGTTTCAAAGTTATTGCTTGCAGCACAAAAGAACGGAAAGAACCCTAGTGGCGCCACCTACAGGCAGATGTTTCTGAAATGCAATACCTTGTCACAAGGAATGCATATGACAAATATTGAAGAAATTAGACAAAGCATTTGAAAGTTAACGCTTGTGAAGAATTTGAATGGAAACCACGGACATGCAGCACAGAAGATTGGAACAAGACCCAGTGGCGCCACCTTCACGTAGATCTTGCTGAAACGAAATACCAACCCACGTCTGGTCACAAGGAGTGTATGTGCCAAATTTCGGAGGAATCCGACAAAGCTTTTGGAAGTTATCGCCTGTGAAGAATTTGAACAGACATCCACGGACACAAAGAGAGCAAGACCCAACGGACACGAAGAAGCGAAACTCAGTGGCGCCACGTTCAGGCAGATGTTGCTGAAATGCAGTAGCAACCGGCGTCTTGTCGCAAGAAATACGTACCGGTATGCTGAATTTCGGGAGAATCCAACAAGCTTTTGGAAGTTATCGCTTGCAAAGAATTTGAACTGACATCCACGGGCAACAACGGACATGAAGAAGCGAGACCCAGTGGCCACACCTTCAGGCAGATGTTGCTGAAATGCAATAGCAGCGGCTGAGTCGGTGTCTTGTCGCAAGGAATGCGTATGCTGAATTTCGTGAGAATCCGAGATAAAGCGTTTTGACGACTTATCGCTTGCGAAAAATTTTAATGGGCGTCCACGTACACAAAGAAGCAAGACCCATTTTGACCAACGTGGCGCCACCTTCAGGCAGATCTTGCTGAAATGCAATACCAGCTGGTGTCTTGTCGAAGGAATGCGTATGCCGAATTTCGGAAGAATCCTACAAAGCGTTTGGAAGTTATCACTTGCGGAAAATTCAAACAGACATTCACGGACATACATTTGTACACGGACATCCACGGACACAAAGAAGCAAGAACCATTTTAAAGAACTCCGTAACTTTTTAGATTATCGAGCAGAGGATCATGGGTAAATTCAAAATGGCGCCCATGTGGGGTACCAGAAAAGTGATGTTTTCGTCATATTTCTTCATTTTTTTGTTTTTCTGTATGGAAAAGTGGGTAAAACCTATTTTATTTCGTATCAGATTATTATTTACTAATTTATCATGCTGTTTTTGCGAAGAAAAAATAAAAAAATCGAAAATTCTGACCGAAAAATCGTCCAAAAATGCTCTTTTTGAAAATTACGTCACAGTTACGTCATCATGGCGGCCATCTTGGATTTTTTTACATTTTCTTGTGGAGCTTGACCCAAAGATATAGTGTGGTAAGTTTCGGCCCTCTAGCCTTAGCGATAGCGAAAATATATAGGGGTGCACTTTCCGAACACCGCCGACTTTGGTCTAAGGGGTATTATATTTGTGTCTTATCCTTTCTTCCTTCCGTACTGATTAATCTTGTCCGGACAATATATTATGAGATAAGTAGACGTAGTAGAGGTATCGGATTTGACATTTAGTTTATATACGGCACAAGTCATCGTCCACCACATCAGAAGCAAATGAACACATTAAACTAGCTAGAATGCATTGACCACCGTCTCCCTTCTTATAACTCACGATGTGAGGTAGATGTGCAGTGAAATTGAATGTGTCATGTTCGCGCAGGTTCAAAACAATACCCTAGCGATGCACCACAGGAGAAGAGCTGATACTGGAATTCCAGCACTCAGCCTGTGAAATGTACATGATTAGTCTCACCCATGATACTTGCGTGCCGATTCCGCATCTCGTGTTTCGTGTGTGTGTAGAGACTGCGCAAGAGTATAATGGTGTAGGTGGTTTATAAGCAGCAGTGCCGTGCAGTAAAAGTTTAATCTAATGTTACAGACTTTAAGTTCATTTGTTTCTGATCACATCCATAAAGCCTTTTCGTGTCTTAAAAAATAAACACAAGCTAATTTCTCCATTTGGAAGAGAGAAGCGGTTAAGAGTTTCCAATGATGCCAGCAAGGTGTGAAAAAAACATTTCTGTTGACGCCTTATCCTATATGATATTTATCACCGAATTTTCCTACGAAGTAGGCTACAGATCGCAAATTGTCCGGTAATGAGTGAGTCAGTCAGTCCATCCGAATCCTTTCGTCGGCAAAATAAGGAGAACCGTTGACATTAGAACCTTGATTTTTGGCATGAACGTGCATTAGGGCATTGTTACCAGCAAGATCTGAGCTGATCGAATTCTGATGAAAATTTGATTTATAATAAAATTTTTTTTATTTATTGATGACTCGAGTGCACTGTCATGCCCATCGGGAACCCTTGGCTGTATGCTTCACTGTGACTTTTAAGCGCCTGGGACTAACTTCGGCCGCCCAGCACTAAAGCAAAAAAAAAAATGATGCGCCCAGCACTCGAAAATATCAGTAACTTTAATGGTACTTGCCAAAATATGTCGGCATTATACGTTTCCAGGTAGCTCCGCCATGTTTTCCCTAATAGTCCACGCCACGCTTCTCGAACATCTGCCGTAAATTGTTCGAAATATTCGGGAACCCTCGTGATCATGCTGGTCGCTGTTAGCCGGTGGTATTGCGGAAGGCTACCGAAATCCCAGAATCTCGCGTCAGGCGAGCTGTATATGCCACGATGCATGAAGGAAGCAAATCATTTGATCGGAGAATGGAGGTTGTTATTTCGTCTGCTGCGAAGTTTTGCCGAGCCACGAATATCACTTGAACATGTATTTTATAAATCATTGTCATGAAGCGCCAAGCAACTTTGAAAAACTTCTTCTCACAGAAGCGTCAGAGGTCCAATGAAGGTAAATCTTTTGTTGGCTTTCGGTGGTCGTTGTTGTTGTTCTAAAACGTCAGCTTCCAAAAAATATTTTAATTATATCTATATTAAAAAGCACACATGCATGTGTGCGCTCGCTCGTACGTCGTAATCAGTCTATTAGATCTACATGTACTATGAGATATCTATAATATGGCTAGCTTAACAGTACACTTGAATCTAGTATTAAACTGGAGATTGGAGTAATTTATTTTTAGCCTAACTGACCATACATTGTAATGTTGACACACATTCCGATGGTATCCGTTTTCACTCATTTGCTGGTCTTGGAATTCCGTTGAGATTGAAGGCATATTATACTGCACGTTTTATATATCCAGCCTATACAACATTGCATAATTTCTTCAGTTCAGTCATTAGTTAAAAAATGTTCTACCTCAAAAAGAAATAAAAAATGACTGGATTTTATGAGAGAAATTACTAAATTTAAACACAACAATGACACTATTATCTGTTATTACTGAAGAAATCGATAATAAAATCATCGTTGTGTTTTAAATTCAGTAACCTATAATCAGTTGTTTACTTTTTTCGTGTGATTGATTATTATTATGTACTCTCTTCAGATGAGGTACCTTGAAGTTGAATGCCAAATAAATATATCCATGGAGAATGGCTCTCTATTGATGCCTGATTTGATTCTTGCATTCTAACAAATCTCTGATCTTGACCTTTCTCACTTCAAATTTGTGTTTCTTTTCCAGTTTCCTGTCTTATTTGGGACTAGAAACATTTACTTCTCAACTGCTCTGACAGAGCACCATTCCCTACGCTAATTTAAAAAAAAAATCGCCTAATGCCGAGAGGGGGGGGGGTAACCCGCTCTCTCGGACTCTCCCCCCAACACCTCGTGCTGTACTGCTGGACTGATCAGTGTCCAGGGTAATAGAAACTGAGGGCGATAATAGTTGCTACGCTAACGACTCACCAGCGGTGACATCTGGAAAAGTTAATAGTTCCCACTGTTAATTAGAGACGCTAAATAAATTCTCTCATGGTAGCACACAGGGCAGTAGTATATAACAACCCGCTCGAGGCTCACGTGGAGGAGGGGGCGCCACCAGGCCAAGAGACCAAAAACTACCTCCAGCACAGAAGAGTTCCAATCTAGGGGGAGGTAACTCTGGGTGACTATAGTCCCGGCAAAGGGCCCCTGGGCATGTATTCATCCGCGGTGATGCGGTCTGGCGGTGATGCGGTCGCGGGAAAAAGCTTCCGCGGAGAAAAAGTAGTCCCCAGACTTCAAATACGCTGCATGGTCCGATTGGGTCGAGTGAGGTATCAAAGTGAAGCATTCGTGAAGGGACATCCAGTCATGGGTGGGTGCATGTAAAATTAGGATTTTTCCCCGAAACTATAAAAAGCGGAACACGGAGGGAAAAACACCTATCAACCCTAGCCAAAAGGGCTAATATCGGTCCCCGGGCTTATTGGGACCTGCCTATCAAGTCAATGGGGTGGGTGCATGTAAAATTAGGATTTGTCCCCGAAACTATAAAAAGCGGAACACGCACTTTACCCCTACAATAGGGGTCTGTATTATACAATATAAGGGAAAATGCCTGTATGGGGTATGGGGATGGTCAATTTTTTTCGTGGGCTTTACTATGGCTTGTGGGGTCTCGTTTTTCTCGTTTCGCCAAGAAAATGACAATGGGAAGGGTCCCGGAGCGAATCGGTGAAATTTTTGGGAAAAGTCACCGAGGTCTGCATATAGGCTCATACTGGCTATATGGGGGGAAGGGTGGTCAAATTTTTTCGTGGGCTTTACTATGGCTTGTGGGGTCTCGTTTTTCTCGTCTCACCAAGAAAAACACGATGGGAAGGGTCCCGGAGCGAATCGGTGAAATTTTTGGAAAAAGTCACCGAGGTCTGCATATAGTCCATACTGGCCGTATAGGTTCAACCTGGGACATTCACACACGTTCATTGTGATATGGGTTGTGGGGTCTCGTTTTTCACGTCTCGTCATTTAGAACACGATGGGAAGGGTCTCGGAGCGAATCGGTGAAATTTTTGGAAAAGTACCATATAGCCCATATAGTCCCATACGTTCATTGTGATATGGGCTGTTTGGATTTGTTTTTCACGTCTCGTCATTTAGAACACGATGGGAAGGGTCCCGGAGCGAAGCGGTGAAATTTTTGGAAAAAGTTCACCGAGGCCTGGGTAGGCCCATAGGCCTATGCTGCATGGCTATGGAGGTATAGGCCCATACGGGGTGAACATTTTGGGGTCTAGGTGAGCCCCTTATGATCCTATGGTGTCGTATGAGGTCTTATTTTGAAGCTCCCGTGGAGTTTGTAATGTATCGACTAATGGTTCGTCCGTTTTCAATAGTCTGCGCATGCGCAGTCTGGCCGTAGTATAGAAAGCAGTCATGTTGGGGGGTATGTGGGTGTGTGTTTGGGGTAGAGATGGACCGCTATGGGTCCGAATGGGTCGTGGAAGGTGTCATAGTGAAGCTTGTGTGGGGTAGAGTCAGAATGGCGTGTTTTTAAGTGCAAGGTCGCGTCAATCTGCGCATGCGCAGTTGGTTGTAGGACGTAAAGTGGCCATTTTGGGGCAGTACAGGAAGGTACTTGGGGTCGAGATGGACCATCCTTGGTCCGATTGTGTCGTGGGAGGTGTTATCTTGTAGCTCTCGGGGTGTACATCCCGATTTGAGGGATGTTCACGTCATCTGTGACGTCATCGGTGACGTCATCAGTAGGAGTAATAGCGAAAGTGAGCATTTTGGGGCAGGAAAGGAAGGTATTTGGGGTAGAGATGGACCATCCTTGGTCCGAATGCGTCCTGGGAGGTGTCATTTTGTAGCTCTCGGGGTGTAGACCCCGATTTGAGGAATGTTCACAGCATCTTTGACGTCATCGGTGACGTCATCAGTACGAGTAGTAGCGAAAGTGGGAATTTTGGGGTAGTGAAGGAAGGTATTTGGTGTAGAGATGGACCATCCTTGGTCCGAATGCGTCCTGTGGGGTGTCATCTTGTAACCTTCGGGGTGGAGACCACGATTTTAAGGGATGTCCACAGCATCTGTGACGTCATTGGTGACGTCATCAGTACGAGTAGTAGCGAAAGTGGGCATTTTGGGGCAGTGCAGGAGGGTATTTGGTGTAGAGATCGACCATCCATATCTGTCATGCGTATTATACAGTATCTGTCCTGTATTATACCAATCTGTGCTGTATTATACTATATCTGTCCTGTATTGTACCATATATGTCCTGTATTATACCAAATCTGTGCTGTATTATACAATATTTGCCCTCTATTATACCATATCTGTGCTGTATTATACCATATCTGTCCTGAATTACACCATATCTGTGCTGTATTATGCAATATCTGTGCTGTATTATGCAATATCTGTCCCGTGTTATACAATATCTGTCTTGTATTATAGCAAATATGTCCTGTATTGTACCATATTTGTCCTGTATTATACAATATATGTTCTGCATTATACCAAATCTGTGCTGTATTATACAGAATCTGTCCTGTATTATACCAAATCTGTGCTGTATTATACCATATGTTTCCTGTATTGTACCATATATGTTCTGTATTATACAATCGGATAGCGGTTGTCGTGAATAACAACAAGTTCAGCAATGTTTATATAGTGTATTATCCTCAATGTTACATCATACCCAGGCTGGGGGAGCCGCCCTGGGTGTGTTTAGTATGTTCACAGCAAAACAAATTGAAATATCAAACACCATGTTTTATTATTTAACGCACCGTCACATTAGGTACAAGTGTTTACTGAGCTCAAGTCAACGATCAGCATGTAGACATAGAGAGTATGTGCGGCATGTTATGGTATTCATCAGTGCACGGGTGACGCATTCAACCGATGGCGGTGGTCGGTCAGCTTGGTAAGGAAAAACGTGACATTGGTTACCCTCTCTACCACCCATTGTATGTTGGGGCGTTGACGATGTGCCCATCTCAAGGCATCCACGGTGTCCAGTATCTCCAGCATCGTCTCTAGTGACCTTCGGTTAATGATGGTGAACGGCTGGTCAGACACATAGATATTATTGCCGGGATAATAATACCGTAACTGGTCCGTCTTTTTGTGACGTAAGATGTACCCGAAAGCGACATTCAATTTGAAGGCCGTAGTTTGATCTTTGAAGATGGCTTCCACGTAGCTGCGTAGACGGGTGCGGTTGGTCAGTGGGAAATTGTAAATGTCTTGAATAGGGCCATGAGGGTGGAAACAGTGCCGTGTCATGGACCAATGGCGCCGATCGATGTCACTCACTGGATGGTTGTCCTGTAAGAGATCGTCCAGAAAATGTTCGATGTTGTTAGGTGTATGACTCGAAACCGTAACGCTGGGGTCCTCCTGGATATCCAGGCTCTTCTGAACTGTGGGTATAGGCGGGCTCTCCTTCATCGCATCACCAGTGGCGTTCATCCTCCCCGGGCTTATCTTCACTGGGTCTGACCTTCCGCGGCTCCTCTTCAGTAGGAAGTTGTCGCTCATGCCATGGTACCGGGGCATGAATCAAACGTTGGTGTCGCAGCAACTGACTGCGTCGTTTGAAGAGTTGACCACAATCCTCGCATGGACGCTTGGGTGGCCCATGAATTGAACGTTCGTGGCGCAGTAACTGATCCTCCTGATTAAATGACCCTGCGCAGGTTATACAAGTATACCGTGCATCGTTGTGGGTGGAGGCCTCGTGGCGTCGTAAATTATCTAGACGAGTAAACTGCTTCTGGCAAGTTGTGCAAGTGAACATCTTGGTGGTTGACAGAGTGTCTGATGAAACGGCCAGGCCGCTTCCCTTTTATAGCACGCTAGCTGGTGATCTATTTTTAGCACACTCTACCCCAAGTCGAGGATCGAGACTGGTGTACTGGTGTACGACTGAGCCGCATTGCGCGCGCGCGTGTGTGTGTGTGTGTGTATGTGTGGGCTGTGGATTTTACATCCGGGATCTTGTCAACATCCGGGTTTCCAAGTGGGTTTTTCCCGTCGTTCCTCCGTCTTCCATCCGGGTACTGTGGTTTTACATCCGGGTCCCCATCTTACAGCCGGGTTTTGGACACCTGTTGACCTCAATAATTTGCATATGACCTCTGTGAGGTCACTTCCGCTTCCGTTCACTGGAACTGACCTTTGGCCCCTGCGCGCAATTTTTATCCGGTATTGTTAGCGCGCGCAGGGGCCAAAGGTCAGTTCCGGTCACGTGAACGGAAGCGGAAGTGACCTCACAGAGGTCATATGCAAATTATTGAGGTCAGCAGGTGTCCAAAACCCGGCTGTAAGATGGGACCCGGATGTAAAACCACAGTACCCGGATGGAAGACGGAGGAACGACGGGAAAAACCCACTTGGAAACCCGGATGTTGACAAGATCCCGGATGTAAAATCCACAGCCCACATACACACACACACACACACACACGCGCGCGCGCGCGCAATGCGGCTCAGTCGTACACCAGTACATCAGTCTCGATCCTCGACTTGGGGTAGAGTGTGCCAAAAATAGATCACCAACTAGCGTACTATAAAAGGGAAGCGGCCCGGCCGTTTCATCAGACACTCTGTCAACCACCAAGATGTTCACTTGGTGGTTCACTGAAATCATTCACTCGTCTGCACGACTTGCGCCGCCATGAGGCTACGAAGCACGAAGGAACCGCCCGGTATAGCTGTACGATATGGACACCGTCGTTTCAGCGCCCGGATCATTTACAGCGCCACACACGTACACGCCATGAAGTACCCAAGCGTCCATGCGAAGAATGTGGTCGGCTTTTCAAACTGACCAGTCAGTTGCTGCGACACCAACGCACACGACACCCTGTTCCGCAGCCACGTTTGCTGGTAGAGAAGCCCGTAGGCACCAGTATCGAGACAGAGGGAACTCCCAGCCATCGCATGAGGGCCGATGATGATGATGTCGCCCTAATTCACAGTCAAATTCCGACGACAAGACCTTGAGCCAGATTTTGTACGACGTAGAGGGCAAAGTACACTTCGCGGACGAACCCATAAATGTTCCTAGCGATCTGTTACACGACGATCATCCAGTGAGTGACATCTATCGGCGCCATTGGCCCATGATCCGGCACTGCTTCCACCGTCATCGCACTATTCAAGATATCTACAATTTCCGCCTGACCGACCTCGCCCATCTACGCAGCTACGTGAAAGCCATCTTCAACGATCAAACTACGGCCTTCAAGTTGAATCTGGCGTTTGGTTATGTGCTACAGCATAAGGAGGCAGACCAAGTCCGATACTTTTACCCGAGCAGTAGCATCCGGGTATTTGACCAACCCGTTACCATCACGGATAAGACGTCGCTAGAGACGATGCTGGAGAAACTGGACATCGTAGATCCCTTGGAATGGGCCCAACAACAACGCCCCAACACCCAGTGGGTCGTTGAGAGGATGACCAATGTCACGTTTTTCGTCACCAAGCTGACCGACTACACCATAGGCTGAATGCTTCACCCATGCACTGATGAAAACCATAACATGCCATACATACTCTATATGTCTATACGCTGATCGTTGACGGCGGCAACGCTAGGTGGTGGTGGTGGTGGTAGTGGTGGTGGTGGTGGTGCTGTGAGGATAATAAAACGTGTATTACGCAATGTGCCTGTTGGTGTTGATGTCTCTTGGTTGTGTTTATATTGAATGGATCTGAGCATATTGATGCAATGAGAGGAAGTTTTCGGAGAGAACGTAATTCGACATGGTGCACGATTGGACTCAAACACAAACACACACACGTACGCAATGTGGCTCATGAAAAACCTGGATGCAAGCTGAGGACCCGGATGTAAAACCACAGTACCCGGATGGAAGACGGAGGAACGACGGGAAAACCCCACTTGGAAACCCGGATGTTGACAAGATCCCGGATGTAAAATCCACTGCCCACACACACACACACACACACACACGCGCGCAATGCGGCTCAGTCGTACACCAGTACATCTCGGTCCTCGACTTGGGGTAGTTGAACTGAGTGTGCTAAAAATAGATCACCAGCTAGCGTGCTATAAAAGGAAAGCGGCCTGGCCGTTTCATCAGACACTCTGTCAACCACCAAGATGTTCACTTGCACAACTTGCCAGAAGCAGTTTACTCGTCTAGACAATTTACGTCGCCACGAAACGGCCACCCACAACGACGGACTGTATACTTGTATAACCTGCGCACGGTCATTTAATCGGGAAGATGCTTTACTGCGCCATGAACGTTCAATTCATGGGCCACCCAAGCGTCCATGCGAGGATTGTGGTCGGCTTTTCAAACTGACCAGTCAGTTGCTGCGACACCAACGTTTGATTCATGCCCCGGTACCATGGCATGAGCGACAACTTCCTACTGAAGAGGAGCCGCGGAAGGTCAGACCCAGTGAAGATAAGCTCGGGGAGATGAACGCCACTGGTGATGCGATGAAGGAGAGCCCACCTATACCCACAGTTCAGAAGAGCCTGGATATCCAGGAGGACCCCAGCGTTACGGTTTCGAGTCATACGCCTGACAACATCGAACATTTTCTGGGCGATCTCTTACAGGACAACCATCCAGT
>JAVTVY010006263.1:0-38790 GCA_036873755.1 Hanleya hanleyi | reverse complement strand
TTTATAGTAATTACGGTACTAATAGTTTAATGACATTATTTCATTTCAGAAGTACAATATTAAATATTAACCCCTGGTGGTTTGGAATTTTGTGTCGCCTTTAATGAAGAACACCATTTCCTTCAATTTTGGTATCAAATCCCATTCCTCATCATGATTTAACCTCAAGCTTTTGCACGAACCATATTTGTCCAGGCATTTCACATCCACATCTCAGACAAAATTTCAATTGTACATGTGTTCATAATGACATGTATAAGCTTACTTTTGGAAAAAAAGGTAATCTTTATTTCAAGTTTTATAATATAGTTCATGTTTCAATCCAACTTCAGCATCACTGACGAAGAAGTCAATTTTTTATTGCAATATGTATTGTCATTGTCAGTGATGTGCAACCTGAAGGGCTCGATCTTTATGTGAAGCTGCATGTTATTGAATACCCAAAAGGCGAGCTGCCGGGTTACACATAACCCTTGTTTTATGAAATTATTCAAATTAAAGTTTAAAAATAAAGAAAACTTAAATTCAAAATGTGTCAAAACATAATTTGTTTTCAACCTGCTCATTTAGGCTACATTTGGTAAAAATTTCCTTCATGGCAGTGGTTAACTTCTCCATGTAATCAGTGGGTCATCCCAGTAATCTATCAAATGGGATTTAAATTTGATGTTGATACAAAGATCAAAGACATGTTTAATCCTGTAATAAGTGACAGCAAGATACACAAATGTGTACACAACACATACCAAAATATAACACAGAGGTGTTTATGGTATATACAACTCCCATATAGAGAATATATGTCAGTTCAATTGGATGGATCTACATCTCATCAAGATCTTGCTGGCAGTAATTAGAAAGATGCACATATTACTTGTAAACAGTTATTATTACTGAGAAAACTCCTAAATAACATTGAAGAATATATTCTGTGTCAGATTTCAAGTCCATGAATGCAATGTCTGCAAACAGGCAACACTTGTCAAAACACAACATAGAAGAAAAAAAGGAATAAAATTCAACGACAACATATCTGATGGTCATTTGCTGATCTCTGCTACATTAACAACCATGAAAGATGAGGACAGCTGGAAGTTGCCTAACTTAAACTGTTAACTGTTTGGTGAAAGATTAAAGTGGCAACTTACAGTGAGAAAGGCCTATCTTCCAACAGAGCTGGAGGCATACCTCTGAGTCACACTGTGCGAAATTCCCAGAGTTGATGTGTGTGTGGGGGGAGAGGGTTGTATGGGGCTTGCTGATATTTGGTGCCTGTAATCCATGTTTCTTGCTACCTACAAGATCTCTGATATGAATATGAAAGAGAATTACATACTTATAGTCCTGGAGATAATGGAAATGGAATGAAGAGAAAGTATTTGCTATGATGCAAATGTGACTGACAATAAACACACAACAATGAGAAACCCTCAACAGTCAGATTAACTGTTGACTCAGTTAATCAGATTTTATTTGTCTCATTAAAGTTACAAATGCAAAAGGCATTTTGGAAATTCTTTGTGTGTGGAACAAACATCTGAGTTTTTACAGGTGATATAATTAGTATTAATTTCATGTGGTTTTAGACTGATATAAAGTGAATTAATGCATAAATGATTTGAAGCATTGCAGATTTGAACTGAGGTCGCGATTTTGAAAAAAAGCATGTAATTGTATCTATGTGAATTTCCTTTCTTCCATTTACATTTTATTGTATCTTGAAAGTTCATTTGCTCATAATTACCAGCTGTGTTAAATGAACCTCGTCATATTTGGCATTGACTATTTGGCCCTAGTACTGACAAATCAGTCATTTTTTGCCTATATTTGCTCCAAAAGGTCTCAATTTTGTCGCAGAAATGGCATAACAATACAAGAGATGTTACCCAGCATTATCAGTATGATATTTATTTCAACCACATTTAGCAAGAAAAAATTTTATTTTAATAATTAAAAAAATTATTAAAATTAATTAAAATTTTTATTTTATTTTATTAATAATTTAATAACATAAATTTGAAACAACCCTAATATTTGAACTTAGTTCAGGAGTCCTCATGGAAAAAATTGGGCTGATCCAGTAAAAACTGTAGCCACAGTGACGATTTAAAGTTCTCTGGTCAAATGTGAAAATGTCGTGTGACAGGCATCAATGCACAATTAATTCTGTTACTTGTTATGTATTAGCGTTAAAAATCGGCAAAACTCCAGAAAATTCACAATGCATAAATCCACCTGGCATGTCAATATTTACCTTGTGGGACATTACCAGTGGAACTCTTGACAGATGTTGACCATGGAAATTTCAAATTACCGCCACTGACAGCTGATTGGTGCTACAGAATGTCATTCTATTTGTAAACAGGGGGCCTTCTCACCCTTCACTGATCATGTCTTCATCCACCATGCTTTTTTCAAAGTGGCCCAAATCAACACCAGGAAGTACAGTTTGAAGACTCATCTGCAAGTTGAAATATCAAATGTATCAGAAATGCTGAAAAATCGCAGCTCATAAAATCCATAAAGATCTGCTCTCAAATTTCTAAACAATGTAGATCGTGGGCACCTACCCGGAAGTGATTAATTGTGTACTGATGCCACTTTATTTAAGTTTGTTCGTGTACTTTATATTTACGTTAAATTTAACGTCTTAACTTCCTATCGTTATTTATGTTAAAAAAATATTTATAAAAATAAAAAAAAATAACTTTATATATAGGCCCTATTTATTTCGTTTTATATATATTTACAAAGGTTTTAACTATATATTTGTTTGAACATTGAACATTTGTTATTGAACAATTTCTTGTAGTGGAAGAATTTTTTTTTTTTTTTTTTTTTTTTTTTTTTTTTTTTTTTTTTTTTTGTACTGCTTATTGCACCTGGCCTGGAGTCATTTACCCATCTAAAGATACAAGGTATTTTACACTACAGGAAATATGAAGCTGGTGATTGATTAGAAGTCTATTCAGGTTGACTGACCTTGACCTATTTCATCAAATTCTAGTCAGTATAATATGTTTTAAAGGGTTACAGTTAGGCAGTCATGAAAATATTAAAGCCCATAAGCTTCTTGCTGAAGGCATGCATCTTTTCGTTGGCAATTATTGCACATCTACAATTCATCTTCTGCTTCGTCATGTTAGTTTATACCTTCTTCTTTGTTTTAACAGACCACGAATTCAGAAATATCCAAAGACAACGGCACCTCGTTGGATTTGGGTTCCTCAGTTCTACCAATTTCTGAACATACTGCGAAGATCAGTGTAACAGAAGTGAAGTGTTTATCTGCGGTCTCAAGGGGAAAAGGTTTGGCAACTGCAAGGGAAATAAATCTGACAACAATAGAGAATATTCTGCCATTAGAGTGTAGCGCTCTGTCCAAGCCAAGGGAGAGAAATCTGCAGTCAAGGGAGATGACTGTGTCAACGTTAGTGGAGAGAAATCCGACTGATAATGCTCTGAGAGACAAAGAAAATGAGGAGGCTTTACATGACGACATTGTGAATTATTACGCACACACGGGTGTGGGGTCAGTGTTTTCGAGTTCAGCTCACAATTTGGCCCAGAACGACGTGACTGTAAGGCTAGCTTGTACACTGGATCATGATTATTCCAGGCGTAAGAATGATGACTCTGAGGTAATACAAAATGATTTTGATCTACCATCTCAGGAGAGTTCCAGCAACATGTCGACGGAAGAACAAACAGTTTGCCCTAGGAGTTACATTTTTCAGACTGCAGCCGCTCTGGTGGACTTAGCTGGAGATGATATTGAGCAAATAGATGAAGAGATAACTCCCCAAGTAAAAGTTCTATTTAACCCAATAGACCAGGAGAGGAAGCGAACGAATGTTGTTGGTAAAACAAGTGTTCGGTGTTCTTTCTGTCGGAAAATTATGAAAATGGGAGCATTCGCTGATCATGCGTGTAAAAATGTCACGGTTAAGATCAAGAAAGAATGTCCAGTTTGTGCCAAACTTCTGTCTTCATCTATGAGCACCCATATGCGAATTCACACGGGGGAAAGACGTTTTCAGTGTGAGATATGTGGACAGAAATTTATACAATCAAGTAGTCTACGTTCACACTTGCCGGTGCACTCTGAGGAGAAACGCTTCCAGTGTTCTGATTGTGGCAATTGTTTTCGTCGGAAAATAGGGCTCGATAAACACATGATGATACATAAGAACGAAAGACCATTCACGTGTGAAGTTTGTGGGAAAAAATTTAGGGATAACGGTAAGTTGGACCGGCATTCGAGAACTCACACAGGAGAGAAACCATACAAGTGTGAAGTATGTGGTCTTGGCTTTACCCAAAGGAATAATATGATCACGCATTCAAAGCAGCACGTTCATGACAGAGATGGGTATTCACTATACCGTAGATGTGATATATGTGGAATGATATTACGAAACAAGAACACTTCTGAAATGCACAAAAGACGCCATGCTGGGGAAAACCCATATGCATGCAGATTTTGTGGGAAAAGTTTCAACTCTTACGTAGCACATTATCAACATCTAAAGAGACATGTACAAGTTGAAGAAGCATTCCAATGTTTTAACTGCGGAAGGACTTTTTTCTCCGCGAAAGGGCTGAACGTGCATTTGCAAAATTGCTATAATGGTGTGTGAAGAACAATTTCATTTTAACCAGATTTTTTTTTCGCTGTTTTCCCTGCCGTCATAGCATGGTCGGTAGATCATCGGCGCATTTAGGTTTTAGCCTGGGTCGTGGGTTCCAATCCCGATGCCGATCACTTTATTTTTTCTCTCTCAAAAATCATTTTGTATTCAAAATTGCTTAGTGAGAGTCAATATCCTTATTTTATAACCATTTGTCCACACCAATAATATGCATGTGGATTTATATTCACGGATACTATCATCTGTATCTGGTGACCTTTCAGGCGGTCACAGTCGTGTTGCCAGTAGACCCAGGATATAAATAAAGCTATGTGTCACAGAATTTTCACAGAAACGAAAAGTGGTATACGGTCAAATTGCAATCAATAAAAGGCGATTCCACCAATTATGAACCTAAGATATGAAAATTTTATATGACTGGTAGCAAGTTGTCTTTGTGAATCTATTTCACATATAGGTGTTTATAATATCTGATTCAAAGAGGAATTTTCAGAAGTGAGTCCATGGAAAATGTTAGAACTGTGCGAAGTTCGGGCAAAATTTTGACATAAGCTGATATTCAGTGTCAAAAGACTGGGATTTTGTGATTTTGCCTAAATGTATCAATTTGATGAAAAAGGATTATTTTTTCATGAAAGATAATCATTATTAGTATATTCTAATTATTTGATTTAGTTTCAACAGTTTCTTCAGGTTTTTTTCTTGTTCATCAAAACAAAAGCTGTGTTACGTGGGTGACACTTGAAAAAGTCGTCCTTGTGTTTCTTCATGCTACAGTTTCAATTGTGAATTGGTCAAACTTTGTTTCCTCCAACTTTGGCGTCACATCTACATACCTATTCAATTTCATGAACATTCAAGCATGACAAGTGATATGATAGACATATCTGTCTCGCTCTTAATGTGTGTAGATATGACTTCTGTCCACATAACTTGGTATCAGATCGACAATGATGAATAATAGGCTACATTCACAAAAAACGTGATCAAAGATCACCGCCGGTGGTTGGGTGGGTTTAGGTTCCTGTTGCTTTAATGCATTTTGCTGGGAAGCAACAGGAACTTGATAATGTGATGTCTAGCACTGTAATATCACTTGTCTTTGTTACACCATGGAAGCGTCCTGCCTGTTTCTTGTGCGCTGTCCTTAGTATTTTATAGAGTGGATGGAGGGTGTCTGGTTCCATGCTGCTTCAAAGATTTTTTCTTTGAAGTAGCAGGAACACAACTGGGCTGGGTGGTGCTCAGTTGGTTCGTCGTGATATTGCTGAAGTATTGTTGAAAGCGACGTTAAATTCAAGTTACTCACTAAAAGATCACCTGTTAATGACTTCAACCGGCCACTGCCATTGCCGTTTTCGCTTATGGTCCGATGTCGGGAACCCTCGTGTGGCTTGCTGTGTTCAACATTTCGAGGGCTCCCGATTGCCCCTGCGTCCCGGAGATCAGCGAGACTGTTCCCGCGAGTTTTCCAAACTGTCAACATTTGATTTTCTTCGACACATTAGGTGGGGGGACAAAACAATTGAAAAAATGATTTTTTAAAAAGTTTTGAGTCGCGGGGGTATTGTTGGGTCGGTCGGGTTAGCCCAAACAAACACCTTTTTAATTTAGGCCCCATGGCAAACAGTTCGTGTCTTGTGAAAACCTAAATCATGAAATGCTCTGCTTTCTTCAGCACAAACTGTCCATTTTTATCTACAGCAGAGATCGATTACTACAGGGTGTCCAGTTTTCGCCATCGATGATCGTTCGTATGTCGGGGTAGCTCCGGTGTAGCCTTGTTCCATACTACGTGAGAACAACGCTACGGCTGCAAGCCAGTCACCAGATCGAGTTGTTGGGAAATTGCCGTACGGGCAATATTTGCCGAACCAATTGACCATAATCAATAAAATAATTCGATTCTATGTCCACTTACCTTTCATAAAAATCCTTGTTTATGAGTGACTGTCCGTTGTTAGCTTGGCAAGAGATCGAAACTCGGACGAGGGGGGGTAAAACTGTCCACATCGCCGCCATCTTTACATCGATAAGTTCTACATGGACAGTATAACCCCCTCGTCCGAGTTTCGATCTCTTGCCAAGCTAAAAACGGACGGTCACTCATAAACAAGGATTTTTATGAAAGGTAAGTGGACATAGAATCGAAATATTTTATTGGTTATGGTCAATTGGTTCGGCAAATATTGCCCGTACGGCAATTTCCCAACAACTCGATCTGGTGACTGGCTTGCAGCCGTAGCGTTGTTCTCACGTAGTATGGAACAAGGCTACACCGGAGCTAATGTCGGGGAAATGGAGTCAATAAACAACGGGCTCATCGACACAAAAGTTATGCTTAGATAATTTAAACATGTGGAATAGATGTAAAAACAACTGCATATTACCGATAATTCCATACTTTCAAGACGGGAAGCAATTTTTTTCAAAGGTGCCCCATGTATTGCAAAAATCGGGATTTGGTCTCGTCTGTGCATTGCAGAATTCGGGGACAAATTACAAAAATCGGCGGAGTACGCTGATTCACTTAATTACTTTCTTTCACCTAAAATTTAGGGAGCATATTCTCATAGCATGTCCCTAGGTTAATGTTTCACCCAGTATTCCTTTTCAACCACGGACAGAAACTTTTTAGCGTTACGTGCGTGACATTTGAATAATAGTGAAGATATGGAAATTTACCCTCATGCCTCATCTTCCAGGGTAAATTACCCAAAATTTGTCTCCATCAGCTTCTACTTCTGGTTAAGTTAATTATTCGATTTCATAAAATAAGTCTCAAGTTAAGGGATAGCCATTATGCATATATATATATACATGTCACGTCACATGTGTTACGTGCGTGACATTAGGTTAATTTGTTTTTAAATCACCATCTGCAATATCAAACTGCATTGATTTAATAATAAAAAGATACATTCTCATGAAATGAGTACTGTATCGATATATTTCATAGGTTGTCATTAAACTGTGTTCCATTTAGCTTTGTTTTTTCGACTGATCACTGAAGTACATGTAGACGGTTACATCATTAATTCTTATTGAGGATTCTGGTTATCATGGTTATTTAACAAGGTGAGTGACAGTTGAAAGTTTTGACATCCTTTTTCAATAGGCTGGCGTTTTGTTCACAGCTCGTGTTTGAGAGATTACAAGCGTCTGGTCCGTCATTCATAATTCAGCTGTCGTCCATAAGAGAATATCCGCGTCCATAATCCAAAGACATATTCCATGTTCCATTCAACAGTATTAGCACCAAATTCAAAAGACAATCATAGTATACATAAACATAGGCTTGTTTCCTGCAAGAGAGAAGCGGTCAACAGTTTACAATGATGACGGCAAGACCTCATGAAGTTTAAAAAAAAGATCAAATCCATATCGCTGATCAGTATTCTTAATTCCGATCAGTCCCGATACCAGTGACCCAACTGTGAAAGTCGTTTATAGTGAACCTCAGCTGGACTGGAGAGAACTATGATCTGTACTAGTTCGCACATGTATTTGAACATGTATGACAATGCGATCAAGTAACAGACAAATTGAAAACAAAAAACAAAAAACAAAAACACTAACTTTGCCATGAATTTATGCGCAATCATAAAGAATGTGTGATGGTTACCCGAGAATAACTCCCTCGGACACTGGCGTGTGTATATCTATTGTCCAGGCCGGTCAGCTGTCCTTTATGACGTCAAAGGCACAGTCAACACTGCGCTATTTTGGTACGCTCTATTTTTAAATGAACAGGTTTCCTCGACAGTAACGTTTTTGTAGGCCAGTCGTACAGAATTAATCGTTTCGATCGAAATTCCATTTTTATCCCATTTTCAAACCATACAAAAGGATTAGTTATCACTCAATGTATCATATATTAACTCGCAACCGCCTTTTAGTTAAATAATTTGTGATTATGTGAAATTAATGCTGTTTCAAAAGTAACTTCTTTTAACGAGCTACGTCATTGTAATGTTGCAAATCGAACTTGCCGTAGAATATCTGATAGTATGACACAACGGGAACTTGAACCCGCCTCAGGCTGGTCATCATCGTCTACGGCTGTAGGCGCTTCGATGGTCTCATCGTTCGCAGATTTCATATCTACATAGTATATAGCCCTACATTGAGGACATAATAGTCCCTCAATGTTGACTTCAAAGTCACTCCTGCGTTTTACCCACTCTAACTGTGAAAGAGATATTTTTCTGGTCTGGCCTGAACGCGTATTCTTGTGACAACATTCACACTTCGACTTGTTGAATGGTACCGGTACATTACTGTTCATAGTGAGAACTATAATGATTCTTAAATATGACGAGAACAGTTCAGGAAAATACACATGAAGTTTCCGTCGTTTTTTTATACATGGGAAGTATTGCTGACCCATGAAACTAAACCCATTCAGTCACGGTGACTTGGACATGTTATGAGTGTGCTGCAATAAGGGTCGAGTTGTAGTAGTGAATGCAAAAATGTGTATACACAGTTATATCTATATTTTATTAACTCAATATCACTGAAGATTGTTTCACATAACATAAATAAATCCAAATGTTAAATATTAGAAAGAAAGAATAAGACAAAATAGGAAGAAATTTTTTTGATCCAAATGTGAATCGAACTCACAGCTCAACAAACTGGTCACCACAGTGTTTTTGAAAGCGAACAGCCTAACACCTGGACTACGACGACGTCTACTTGAAAAGCATTTTTTACTTGCTCACATAACGTTCCTGGTAGAATACAAGCGAAGCATTTGCACAATTTTTAATTTTGATGAAATATGACACCTCAAACCAGAATGATATTTCAACCGATTGTAACACTAACCATTGTGGTAATAAATACAACAAAATTGTTTTGGTTTGAGGTGTCATATTTTATATATGAAGGGAAATCCCTTCAGAAAATGCCCCTAAAATGTCGAAAGAGCACATTCGACCGTTTTCAAACTTGAATAAATCCAGTTTAGAGCAATTGACAATCACCATTTCGCATGATATGAAACTTCAGCATTTTTACAGCACATAAAAATAACTTTCACCCGTTTCACTTTCAAACGAAAATCATGTTCACTACCGTCACGTCCGAGGGAGTTATTCTCGGGTAACCATCACACATTCTTTTGCATGCCTTATTGTATGTCTTATTATAATTCCACTATGCTGTATATTACGGTAAATTTGTTTGCCAAGATTTAGTATTTGACATTGTAATAAGCCGTGCAATTCAGTTTCATCTGTAGTCGCAAGGTCTCCTGGCACTGGCTCGAACCATCACACCGGTTTGCATTGCACTTTCACAGGTGTCACGCACGTATCGCCAGGCTGTCACGCACGTAACGTTACCATTTATTTAGTCCAATAAGGATAGTTAAGATATTGTTTTTGTGATAAAGTTCATCGTTCATATAAGGGTATTTTAGCAAAATGGATGATATTTGATTAACAGAAGTTTTTGAATCAGTAGACAATGTCAAAAAATTTATATTTTGTGCGTCAGGCACGTAACGCTATGTTTGATGCTGGTTAGATCTCCTGTTTTTCATAGATGTTTAACTCTGACCACATACACTATTAGACTTCACCCCCTTCTACAAAAAGCAAAGACAGCATTTAGAGTAGATGCAACGGTCTAGCCCTCCAGCTTAGGGCAGCATGATTTGTACATTACCATGTGTGTCTGCCACAGGAGGTAAATTAAAGTACCAAACAAATTAGGCTCTCTGACGATCCATTTTGATCATCAGTGTCTGTTGAACCTAATTTTCAAAATTCAAATTTTTTTGTAGGTCTGGTTAGGTTTTGTTAGGGTTAGGGTTTTGCTAACCTATGTTTGTTTGGGTCATCGTCGCCGTGTGACCGATAAGGTTAGGCGCGACGTTTAACTCCAACCAACCGACCAACCAACCTGCAACAGTGGAGAAAAGCTGAAAGCTCTTGAAAATTTCCTCTGAATGTCACGTACGTAGACTGAAAGTAGAGTGGGTATGCACGCTTTCAGGGTCTGTCTTGCCGCGTTTAGATGACCCGGATGGTTACAGGTTGCATTCAGCTGTCTGAAAATCCGAATTGTTTATGTTGACTTGATAAAGTTAGACGAGAGGTCACTCCCGGTGACGACATCACTTCCATCAAGGTTCAAAGACCAGTGGTCAACATTTCAATGAATTAGTGACAATCTCATGGGAAATCGCGTGGTCATTTAGACAAATCAGAGTTTCGGAGCGATCTCTCTGGGGCGTTAAGGAAGATATTTTCAGGCGTTACTTTGTTACGTCTATAATACCAGCCCTACCCAAAGGACGCATAGCCGTCAGCAAGGCTTATCGTTGCCTGGAGTGCGGAGTTCAGACACTACGGGATATGACGTGGCACCAGGGAAATAAATAGTGCAAAAAAGTACTAAGTTCTCCCCAAAGCGTTGTTTGATATGTCCCAAAATATTTGCCCTATCGCGATGAAATTTTGCACACACTATCCCAGTAATCAAGCCGACACGGTGTATCAAGGTTATCCTGTAGGTGCAGTTGTGCTCTAATGAGCAATTGAGCATGCGCAAACTGGAACTCGGTCGGACTTACACAGATTCAACCAGATTTTTTCAATGGCAAATGTTCATTTCATCACACATTCAACATGTTCACTGTGTGTCTCGACGGCCAGTAATCGTTAAAATCGCGTGTAACCACCACGACACTGTATCACATTCCGACAACGAGCTGGCATCGTGTTGATGATGGCAGTTTGAAAATGTCAAAATGTCGATCGCCCAGTCCTGAAATTTATTCGTGTGGTTGTGCATTCAGGAGATGACACATGCGCACCACGAGAAATTCTGATGTCCGATATGGTCAATAAAAATGATCGCATACCCGAAAAGCCCATATTACTGCTCGCAAGTTTTGGGCGTTAAAATTTGCAAATTTCTGTGGTAAGCCATGTCTCGGTTATCGAGTATGGATAGGGCTATTGTAATTGACCTTTTTGAGGCTAACACGCATGTAAAACAGGTTGCGCATCGAATGGGGGTGACTCCTAATGCCATTCGTAAAGTACAAGCAAAATTTCTTCAAACTGGAGATGTGAAGGATCTGCCGAGAAGTGGAACGCCCAGGGCAACCACGCAACGACAAGATCGGCGAATGGCAAACGTCACACTGGAGAACAGAAGGTCATCAGGTATGAGGGTCTGCGTGTGCCACAAAAATTCGAATACCATTTTTATCGACCAATCGATACGATACGATATTTTATTACGATCATATGCATTGTACATAGATCAAGGGGAGATTACTCCCAATAACATTTTAAGTGAACGAGAGACACATGTGGAACAATAATAATAATCAAACTCTCCCCCGCCCTCCGAAAATGTTGTTCGAAAAATGAGAAGAAACAGGGTATACCCTATTTCCTCTAAACACACACACGGCAACACTTAATCTCGGGCATCTGTGGAGAGAAATTTCTTCAACTTCCAACAAATTCCATCAGCTATCACCTGAGTTCTTTGGACAAACAACATATCCGTGCCACAGAAACAGTTGACACAAAGGTGTTTTTTTCTGCTTCCAAGTTTAAAAATGCCGTTCGAAAAATTAGAAGAAACAGAGTATTAGAAATAAATGGCTTACTACCAATTTACCCAAACTCTTAACTTGAATGTTAATTTAAAATTTGGTGTGAAGACAATGACATCCAATACAGTAAGATAAAGACATATTTGCAAACATAATATTCAAGTAAAAGACTAAAAATTCAGGTTATAAAGCTTATAGATCGGAAACCCCAATTAGGAGTGGATGACACACCCCACCATAGGCGATGCAGATGATAGTAGTATATTGGGAGCAAAACAGGTGTATTTGCTGGAGCAGCTCCGGCATTTTGTCGGCGTATGGATGAATCGATATTGTAGTATACAATTTTGCCGTGATGTGGATGAATCGATATCGGTGTATAAGGTATGTAGCGAAAGTGATGTTTGCGTTGTCATGTTGATTACGTAATAAAAGTATAATGCGTTACCGCGGTGACGAAGTTTATAGGGTTGCCGTGGTATTTATTGTATTCTTTCCAATGGCATTTCTACTCATGATGAAGGCTCTCCGACAACAACCATACAACTGGTAATACATCGTATAAATAAAGATCTATCTATATAAATTAACAACTACACACTAATTACATTTTATTTTTCATAGATTGAACCTTTTTAATGTCAGTACACCGGGGAGTTACACAGTCTTGGCTCTAGTTTCATGAACTGATTTACTTTTCGTTTCAAATTGAATATCCACGAATGAGTTTTTACCCCTCGGCCAATTTTGGTAAATAAGCATACCAAATTTGGAATTCTTCAGTGGAACCGTTTTCCGGCTATCTCGCTCACGTTGGGACGTACGGATAGACGGACGTACAAGACGTCGTCTCGTCTTGTACGTCGGTCTATCCGTACGTCCGAACGTGAGCGAGATAGCCGGAGAACGATTCCACTGAAGAATTCCAAATTTGGTATGCTTATTTACCTTGTCAAGGACCAGAAACCTATTGAAATGGGACCTGAATGAGTGAAGACCTTGGCGGTCATCTTTAATTTTATGCAAAATTTATAATGATCCATATCTCGGAAACCATTCAACTGTTCAATACGAAAGTTGGTATACATCATCGATACATCAAGCAACTTTCAATGAATTACTAAACCGGCTTTTTAGATTAGCTGGAAATCCTGGAGGCCATCTTTAATTTATGCGGAATCGATAATGATACATATCTCTGTTACCATTCAATTCTTTTATTTGAAAGTTGGTATACATCATCGATACATCCAGATACTTTAAATCGGGACCAGTTTGACCAAAAACGGTGGCAGCCATCTTTAATTTATGCAAAAACATTAATGATATATATCTCTGATACCATTTAAGTGTTCTATACCAAATTTGGTATACAGCATCGATGTATCAAGAGACTTGCATTGAATAACCACACCAGTTCCTCTGAGTGGGGGAAGGATGGGCGGCCATCTTTAATTTATGCAAAATCATTAATGATCTCGTTCTCTGATACCGTTCAAGTGCTCAATGTATATTTTGGTATACATCATTGATGCATCAAGAGACTTACGACAAATGACAGTTTCTCTGATTGGGTTGAAACCTTGGTGGCCATCTTTAATTTATGCAAAATCTTTAATGGTGTATATCTCTGATACCATTTCAGTGTTCTATACGAAACTTGGTATACAGCATCAATGTATCAAGAGACTTTCAATGAATAACCACATCAGCTCCTCTGGGTGGCGGGAAGGATGAGCGGCCATCTTTAATTTATGCGAAATCATTAATGATCTCTATCTCTGATACCATTCAAATGCTCGATGTAAAATTTGGTATACATCATTGATGCATCAAGAAACGTATGTAATGAATACCAGTTTCTCTGATTGGACGAAAACCGTATTGCAAATTTTTTGATTTGTATCTAATACCGCTTATGCCAGTGCTAGGGGCCGTGCGGTCATATCATCGAAGTTGCCACATGAACAGGTACAATAAAGGCGCACCTGAGATACAACACATATCACGAATCGTTAGATTCATGGTATGTGCTTTAGAATAGGTTAACCGGAAGACTATACTGTGAAGTCATGTGGCTCTGTCAGTATGTCGGCACCTCTTCCCACTTCCCTTATATGTGTTGTAATTCCCACAGCGCATCTACGAAGAATCGGAACGCATTCGGACCTCGTCTAGGAAGTTAAAATTGTAGATTACGGGCACGGTCTCTTCTGGGTTTCACAGCCATAACATCTTCGTACATAATTTTGTTAAGTATCTGTTTCTTATGAACCCGAAGACACACACCTTCTACATTCTGTATTTCATCGAGTAAAGTCACGTGGTTACACCTAAGGGTTTCTCGATCTCCGTGCTCCATACTGGGAGTCTGCCTGTTATTGTTGAAAGCATTGTTTAATTCTATTCACTCACTCTCTGTTATTGAAGTTTGTGAAAACATTCTCTCGTGTTATGATATATAGTTCATGGTGAGATCGATTGTCGACGTACGATCCCACGCTTAAAACTAAAGTCTTGAAACTTAGTCTTATAGCGTTGAAATAACCCTTAAAGTGTGTCCACAGGGACTGCTCTTGCAGTGTTGTCCCTGTGGACACACTTAAAGGGTTATTTTCAACACTTTACGAGTAAGTTTCAGCGCTTTAGTTTTAAGCGTGGAGGTAAAGGGATTGATGGAAATTCCATCCAACGCTATCGATTGTATACGAATGCGCAATGGGTGGGTATTTTGTGTTATTTAATGATTAATAACAGCTGGTATTAGTCGAAGTGGTTAATTAAGTCATACACAAGGTATCGCTAGGTTGATCTTTGTCACCTGCGTTGTTGTATGTGTTTGAATTTTGTTTCTCTGTTTTATTTATTTTTATTTCTTTTTCTGTTTTAAATTAGATGACACAAACTACTATATATTTCTATCGCTACCTCCTCAGTTACAAAACGATTTAGTGAATGCAGTCATTACTCGTGGCATCGTTTATGTGTGATAGTTGTGGGAGCTTTTTGGCGAGTGAGGTAAAATTACAGCGACACATGCGGGAGTGAACTTCATAATTAAATAATTCTCGTGAAATTAACTCTGGCTTGTCCTGTAGTACAGTACCCAGATCAGTATCAATATATACCATTGATATACAGTTGAGCCCTTTGATCCAATCAATTACAACACATTTATTGCCTCGCTCTGTCAAAACAGTGCTTCATCATGCTTTCTAGGAATTTACAGGCTTTAAAGCAAATTATTGTTACAGTTGAATATATAATTTGTTTTATCAAATAAATCTATTGATTCAAACACGAATAGAAAATCAGTCACAAATACCGATGATTTGTGTAATGAAAAAGTCACTCTTTAGTGCCCTAGACAGCATGGAACGGTATTGCACTCGGCGAATTATAGCCTTTCGAGGATTTTCATTAAAGTTGGGCGGATTTTAAAGATGTTTATAACCTTTTCAGGACTACATGTAAGAACTTTTGAGGATGTTTATGGACTTACGAAGGATTTTGGTGGACTTTCTATGACTTCCAAGGATTTTTGGGGGATTTTGATGTCTTAAAGGGACTTACGACGAGCTATTTTCATGGACTTTTAAGGGTAATATAGGACTTCATGGATTTTGGGACTTTTGTGGTTTTGTGAGGACTTGCACGGAATTTTGACGAGGAATTATCATGGACTTTTGAAGGCTGGTCAAGGACTTTCGTTCAAGTTTTAAGGATGTTTATAACCTTCGGAGGACTATGTGTAAGAAAGTAATGTAATGTGTTTATGGACTTTTGGTGAACTTTCTATGACTTCCAAGGATTATTGAGGAGTTTGAGGACTTCAAGGGACTTAGAGCGAGGTATGTTCATGGACTTGTAAAGGTTTCATGGATTATGGGACCATGACTTCCATAAATATTTGAGGTATTTGGGATAGTATTGCTTTTCGGTGAGACCGGGAGATAGAAGAACCCAACTTCGGTTGTTAAAGTTTAAAGTATATATTTATTTATACAAATTAATTTATTAAGAACAGTTTCAAAACGAATATACAAAATGGGCAAAGCGATAATTCCAATACCGATAAGTCCATTTTATCGCCATAACCCTGTGAATTGGCTGAGGGTATGTCGATAACAAATGTAAAAACACGCCCTGGTTGCGAAATCAACTAATCAAAAGGATTGTCCGGCTGTCTTGTGTATTCGAGCGGCAAAAGTCGGTTAATTAAGAATTTACGCATCTCAACGCAGATTCTTCCGCTTCATCGTTTGACAAGTCGTCTACCTCACGCATCCGTTTCTTAGTCGCCATTACTTTCTGATGAATCGGGTGCTTCTGTAGTTTTCTCCATAACCTTAAATTATGGACGTAAATATTTCGGAAACTTGACTGTGTTCCGGGTAAAAGCTTGTCGAATGCCATCTGCTCTGCAATTGGTTGCTTTATTCCATCTTCTTCGTAAGCTTCAGCAAGGTCGTTTAGATCAGATTCATGATCAACAATCGCTTTATCTGAGAAGCGATTCCACAAGCAATCCTCATCCGAATCTTCATCAGCACGTTCATTCTCGTAATTCTCGACATCATCGATGTCAACATCATCGTCATCTTGATCATCATCTTCATCATCATCCGTTACTTCACCGTCGTCATCATCGTCTACATTGCCTTCATCATCATCAACATCATCATCATCAGTATCGGCGTCAGTAGCTTCGGTATCACTTGGATCACCATGATAGCCGAAAGTTTGACCTGAAGTACATTCATTTTTATCATTACTACCGGAACTGGAAAGCTTAGCGACATTACCTTCGCCCACTTGACAAAACGTCTTAAGGTTACTCAAAGTTCCCAGGGTTGATGTGTTCTACATATTGTCGCTATCGGCGCCTGTAAAAGCTCCGGTTTTCTGATGTTTCAACATATTGGATCGATTGGCGAACTCACGAGAGCATCCATGGCATTGAGAACTCATGTTTGCTTTAGAACGACCGTACCACACTAGTCACACGAATTTGCCAAAGCTGATTGATAGAGTTAAACATCGACATTCGGCTAAAAGTGAAGCGGAATTAGACACAAGTAACGCCATAGATCTTGCACGCTACGGTCGTATTTTGTTGTCAGCATGCGATATGTATCGCCAAATTTGAGACACTTTGAGCGGGGGCGCTTGGTGGTGTACCCCTGTTTTATAAGTTTCTGCAACAATGTTTTGTGACGTTGATTAAAATCGTCACATTTAACACAGGATCTAGCAAATGCTACTAGGCGTGATATGTATACGCCATATGCAGGTCCCACTGAAATAGTACTGTCCAGAAAGGGATATTTTACGATGTCGAAATTTTAATCATCTATTTTGTCATACAGCCGACGAGAGAGAAGGCCCGCTTCATTTTTATAGAGATATAGGTCTAAATATGATGTGCCTGTCGGGTTATCTGTAGTTTCCTTCAAATCCAGTGAAGGTGGATATATATCCTTCACTGCGTCATTTATATAGTGATTATCCACAGCGAAAAGATCGTCTATATAGCGTTTGGTGAATGAGAAGGAACAGGCTTTGAATGGATCGGGTTTTGAAAGTGCCTGCATATAGTCATATTCATAAGAGAACAGATATAGGTCAGCCAATAGAGGTGCGCAATTGGTACCCATTGGAAAAACTATATGCTGTTGATATATTGTGTTGCCAAATTTCACATAGATAGTTTTAATGAGAAATTCAAGCAACTCTATAAACAAAGAAACATCCCATGAATGATATCTCTTGTATGTAGTAGAACTAAAGAATGCTTTATGGCTTCCGACATTGCTATATCTACGATCAGTTTTCTTGAACACAGATACTATTAATGAACTTAGACGGTCAATAAGGTCCTGATGAGGGACCAAATACCTCTTTCCCTGAGAAACGTTTTGTGATTGTTAAATAAATCTTCCAGAGTAAATTCAGTTTGAGAGTAAGTAGACGTATTTGATGACGATATGCTTACACTCAATTGTTCAACCAGCACCTGGTAATAGTAATATTTACATATGAATATTATATTATTTGGAGCTTTGTCTGCTGGGACGAAGACGAATTTACTCTGGGGATTTGCTAGAACTTCTTGCAAATTGGGGCTTCTCAGTACTTGTTTTGCTTGAGGAAGGGTACTTCTGTCAATATGGAAGCAAAGATTTGGTATAATACAGCATAGATTTGGTATAATACAGGACAAAGACTGTATAATACAGGACAGATTTTGGTATATTACAGGACAAATTTGCTACAATACAGGAAATATATGGCATAATACAGCACAGATATGGTATAATTCAGGACAGATATGGAATAATACAACACAGATTTGGTATAATGCAGGACAGATATGGTATAATACAGCAAAGATATGGTATAATGCATGACAGATATGGATGATCCATCTCTACACCGAATACCTTCCTTCACTGCCCCAAAATGCCCACTTTCGCTACTACTCCTACTGATGTAGTCACCAATGACGTCACAGATGATGTGGACATCCCTCAAATCGAGCGCTACATCCCGAGAGCTACAAGATGACACTCGACACGACAAATTCGAACCAAGGATGGTCCCTCTCTACCCAAAACAACACACTAGTCCAGGCGGATGCACCTTCACGAATGCTTCACATTGATACCTCATATCACTCAATCGGACCACTAGTGGTCCACTTAGACCCCAAAACGTCTGTTACCATAAACCGTAGTCCACACCCCGAGGGCTACAAGATGACACCCAACACGACGCATTCGGACCAAGGATGGCCCAGCTCTACACCAAACACCTTCCTTCACTTCCCCAAAATGCCCACTTAGGCTACTATTCCTACTGGTGACGTCACCGATGACGTCACAGATGTTGTGGACATCCCTCAAATCGAGCGCTACACCCCGAGAGCTACAAGATGACACTCGACACGACACATTCGAACCAAGGATGGTCCCTCTCTACCCCAAACAACACACTATTCAGGCGGATGCGCCTTCACGAATGCTTCACATTGATACCTCATACCACTCAATGGGACCACTAATGGTCCACCTAGAGCCCAAAACGCCTATTTCCATAAACTTTGTCTACTGCTCATGCGCAGAATGGTGTCAGTTCCACGTCACGCCCAGCCCGTCGCTCCCTCACGTATGCTTCACATTGATACCTCACTCGACCCAATCGGTCAACTAGGAGCTCACCCAGACCCCAAAACGTCCACCCAGCGCTATTTGCCCACTACGCATGCGCACAGTAACTTAAGAAAAAACCTCAACCAATCGCTTCGGGACCCGCCCATCGCCTTCTATGTGGTGAGACGTGAAAAACAAGACCAAACAACCAATACTGCAATGAGCATGTGCGGGTTTCCCATTAGGTTCAACATTGGCCAGTGCTCCAGTTTGGGCCATATAGTGATAATGGTAGATATATGCTATTTTCAACCTTGGTTTGTAGCTTATGACTTGTGGGCTAATGGATAACGTGTCTGCCTGTAGATAAAGCGACCCGGGTTCAATTCCCACTAGGAACCTTTACCTTCTGCCAATGTATAAATAAACTGAGGTTTCCCCACTGGTCATGTAAACATGGGTAAATTGATGGCGATATTGTCGGGGACCCTGTGGAATACGATGGATGCTTCGGAAGGGTAGATATAGGCTGTCTATTGTCCCGGAGAGGGCCGGAGATAATGGAACATTATATTCCCGGACATTGCCGAAGATAACCGAACATTATATTCCCGGAGATTACCGGACATTCTCACGAAAACCCGCGTATGTGGGACTACTTTCTGTCCACGAAAGCTTCTCCCTACGACCACAGCACCGCCGGAGACGGCGCACAACTTTGCCAGCACTATAATGCACTTGACCACTAGCGGGGAGTCTTACGCCAGGTTAATGCGGCTGTAGATGTTTAGACTACACCACTCACGTATCTTATGTTCGACTCAAAGTGATGCTGTGACCTTTTGATCCATTCAATGGATTATCCTTAGCAAATCATAATGACTTCTCGTGGGAAAACAATTTCAAAGAACAGTACATCAGCCACAAATGTACTTTTATCTGCGTATTAACTAGCAAAATTAATGCACCCCATTAATTGGAATATTTAGACAGAATTGTGACCTACTGACCTACATAACTGGCACCGGTCCGTAGTATTAAATGTTTCTGAACCATGTAGACCATTGTCCATACACTTACCTTCACAATGATATCCTAAATCCAATATTTCGTCAATATATTTCTGTACACGTTTAATAATGTGACCATCTACCTTAAATTTCAATTTTATTCAAAATTAGTTCGATCTGTGAAATATTTTAGGAAGAAGTAGTCAAAAACTTGCACATGGTCTGCAGCTGTCATTTTTATATTTTGGTGTCTTTTCCAGTGTACACAGCTGATAACATAGTCATTGAACATAAACACTAATTTTCATTATAAAATTCACGGTAATAACCAATATAACACACGAGCTTTGAACAATCAAAATAAATCTTCCATCAACTGATAGCCCATGCACACACCTTCGTAATGAAACCTTACATGTAGCATAAAAACAGTAGAAGTGAAAGTATGTTGTCATATGTTACCCCTACCCCCTAATTTTTGACAAGTTTCCTGATCCGCTATAATTGCCTCTAGCACACAACCTACCATGTTTCAGACTGGCCACCTACCCTAGAAGGAGGCGTCTATGTCTGGTCTAACACAAAATCGCAATAAAAAATTTCTGTACCGTGAGTTGAGGTTCATCCTAAAATAAGCCTTTTTCTGTTTGGGATGAAGGACTAATGTAGGCACCGTCGTGATATGACTGAAAAAAAGGTTGAAAACGACATTAAATCCTACTCACCTGCTCACTCACTCACTCACTCACTCACTCAGTCGGTCATTATACTACTACTAAGGACCAGTTTGCTTATCCTGATGAGCACAGAACTGAAATCGAGAAAGGCGAATGCAACAGTACATGTATCGTGTTACGGTATGACGTCTGCTTGTAGACTGATACAATTTCGTATTTCCGGTACAGTGATAGATTTTAAGAAACATCGGATTTTGTCGTGGCGCGCACCTCGAATTGTGCAAAAGGCCCAACTATAGAAAACAATTGACTGAAATCAGCGAACTATCGCAATATGCTGGGTGATTACAGTTGTGCCGTAGTATACACAGAAGATTGTAAACATCAGAGAAAACTTCTATGTTTCATTGACGTCAACGAAACTGTGATGACCGCTAAGAGTGCCACGAACACAGTCGATGATATTCCCTCGGCTCAGAAATGATCTGCACATTCACCAAGGACTTCCTTTATTCCTGTTTATCTTATATCGAGAAGACAGACGTAACTGATCTTCGGATCAAGCGTGTACATCTGACGGTGAAAAGTGACAATGAATTTCAACAGGTTTGTTTTTATTATAAAATTGTTGCTGTTACTTAATTGTTTGTTCGCTGCATCTACCGTAGTGTAAGCCAAGCCTTTATGACATTTGATTTTGTGGTGTTGACAGTAGCTTTAGCTTGGACCACGCTGCATCATGCTTAGACTCATTACACCTTTTGATTCGTAGAGGGGCAGAGGGAAACTTGGGGCGGGCTCTGATGATAAACGAACTATTTATTTATTGGTCGTAGATCAAATCTGGTTCTTGTTATCGTTTATCTTCATATGATTACAGAGAACAATAAGAATTGTTTTCACTTCAGAATCAGCTATTTTGCACGAATACACTATTTCACAGCCACGTTACTCGAAAATGATGAGACTTAGCGCCTTGAAATTTTTCTAAGTATAAAATATATAGAAGATCTTACACTCGTGGCAATTTAATATGAAAGTTATGACACTCGTTGAGTAAGTTTTATATGTTGCGAGCTTTAGCTGATAACATTGAACATACACACTAATTTTCATTCTAAAATCACGGCAATGACATATTGACCAATATAACAGACGTGCTTTGACTTATCAAAATAAATCTTCCGTCAGCTGATAGCCATGCACATACCTTCGTAATGAAACCTTACATGTAACATAAAAACAGTAGAAGTGGAAGTATGTTGTCATATGTTACCCCTACCCACTAATTTTCGAGTTTTTTGACAAGTTTCCTGATCCGCTAGCACACAAACTACCATGTTTCAGACTGGCCACCTACCCTAGAAGGATGTGTCTATGTCTGGTCTAACTCAAAATCGCAATGAAAATTTTCTGTACCGTGGGTTGAGGTTCATCCTAAAATAAGACCTTTTCTGTTTGGGATGAAGGACTAATGTAGGCACCGTCGTGATATGACTGAAAAAAGGTTGAAAACGACATTAAATCCTACTCACCTATCCTGATGAGCACAGAGCTGAAATCGAGAAAGGCGAACGCAACAGTACATGTATCATGTTATAATACGGTATGACGTCTGCTTGTAGCCTGATGCAGTTTCGTATTTCGGGTACAGTGATAGATTTTAAGAAACATCGGATTTTGTCGTGGCGCGCACGTCGAATTCTGCAAAAGGCCCAACCAGAAAACAGATGACTGAAATCAGCGAAATATCGCAATATGCTGGGTGATTACAGTTGTGCCGTAGTATACGGAGAAGATTGTAGACATCAGAGAAAACTTCTGTGTTTCATTGACGTCAACGAAACTGTGATGACCGCTGCAAGTGCCACAAACACAATCGATGATCTTCCCTCAGAAATGATCTGCAAATTCACCAAGGACTTTCTATATTCCTGTTTATCTTATATCGAGAAGACAGACGTAACTGATCTTCGGATCAAGCGTGTACATCTGACGGTGAAAAGTGAAAATGAATCTCAACAGGTTTGTTTTTATTATAAAATTGTTGCTGTTACTTGTTTGTTCGCTGCATCTACCGTAGTGTAAGTCAAGCCTTTATGACATTTGATTTTGTGGTGTTGACAGTAGCTTTAGCTTGGACCACGCTGCATCATGCTTAGACTCATTACACCTTTTGATTCGTAGAGGGGCAGAGGGAAAATTGGGGCGGGCTCTGATGATAAACGAACTATTAATTTATAACGAACCTAATTTTCAGTTTATCAAAGTTTTCTTGGTCGATGTGTCCAGTAGTAAACTACATGACAGTAGTCAAAAAAAAAAAACGATCCGATTGCTCAATCAAAATTCCCTTGTTGCCAGATTCACAACAGAGTCTGCCATCGTCTAGGGATAGAAATAACCCTGGTGTTAGGACGGATGACCAAAAGTCATTGTACTGTACATGTGACTTGGCAATTTAATTACAATATCTTAGTCCCATGGCCTGACCTGGTACCAACCAATGAGTATGGCTTATCCATGGGTCAAAGAGTACCCTATTCATTTTGAGGTGAAAAGGTCAAAGGTCACTATGATTAAAAATACAGTACAATCTGAGCATATTGATTTTGACCCCTTTGCCAAGTTTTGGCGGATGGGTGATGTCTGCTTGGTCCATCCGTCTAGCTTGTTAAATTAAATATCTCTTCAATGAGTATAGCCAGGCACTGTAAATTCACATAACATGTATGCAAATGGCGATGGGTCAAAAGCTTAGTGAAGATGAGTGACCTTGACCTAATTATTTCAGTATTGGTGATAACTTTTGAAGGATTACATCTAGGCTGTCCAAATTCGTACTTCATATCCATACAAAACTGGTGATTGACTAGAAGCCTTTCCAGTTTGATTGACCTTGGCATATTTTATCAAGGTCAAATTTTAGTTATTGCGATATCTTGTGGGATCCTGGCTTGGTTCTTCGAAGGACTGGTCACATATATTTGGATGGGTAAAGGGCCCCAGAGCAGTGCGGTATAGCAGTGCCAAAAATAAAATATTGCATATACAAGAAATTGTTCAATTGGCACGAAGTAAGTTTCAAGGCACTGCGTCTAATCATTCTCGATTAACCAGGTCGCGAAGTAGTGCATTCATGCAAAATAGTCAAGTTTGAGGCGAAAACACTTCATATTTCTTTCTATAGACATATGAAGATAAAGGATAACCAGAACCAGCTTGATACAGCATATTCGCTGTTCCAGTACATGGTCGTAAATCAAATCTGGTTCTTGTTATCGTTTATCTTCATATGATAACAGAGAACAATAAGAATTGTTTTCACTTCAGAATCAGCTATTTTGCACGAATACACTAATTCACAGCCACGTTACTCGAGAATGATGAGACTTAGCGCCTTGAAATTTTTCTAAGTATCAAATATATAGAAGATCTTACACTCGTGGCAATTTAATATGAAAGTTATGACACGAGTTGAGTAAGTTTTATATGTGGCGAGCTTGGCAACCTATAAAACTTACTCAACTCGTGTCATAACTTTCATATTAAATTGCCACGAGTCTAAGATTCTGTTTATCACATAACTATTTTTAAATGCAATAATTCGAAATATTTTATCAGCGAATCTATCTCGAAATTTCCTTTGTTTCTTCTCGACGAAAAAAAAACGTCCGTGGCTCAGGCGCATCACAGCCTTACAAGTTACTGTATACGCTAAGCCGATATAGTTCCAAAACGCAGCAGAGTTTGAGAACATCCCTTTTAAGGCTGTTCAGTTTCCACAGCATTTCAAAATATCGTAGACCATTTCACAGCAGAATTCAATAAATGTAACTTTTTAATTAGCTGTTCCTCATACATTATTTATTTTGGATCATGTCATGCCACAAGTTACGCTCGTGTTCGCTGCATGCATGTCATCATGGGCACGACATGTTGACGAGTTCCCAGCGATGTGACGACAACCCATGCAGGCTGACAAGATCATTTTGAATACGGTACGTAATCCGTTTGAAGTCTGTAATCATCCAGATCTAATGCAATAAATAAGCAAGCATCGGGAAGATTCCATGTAGATATATTGCAGAAGAATGAACAAACGTTTACTTCGAGATCTGACGGAATACGGTACCCAAAATGACGGCCTGGCTCGTTTCGCCAAACAGCAATTATGACAGAAGTACTACGTCCGTACTTTATACAAAATATGAAGCTCAAAACTGTCGAAATAATGTATTGCCGATCATTGCTGCTTGTATGGCTATTGACAATTATAGTATGCAGGTCGATGCATGTATCTGGATAAAATGATCGTATTGCAGATATCTGTGTTGTTGTTGCACTTGTAAACATAGTATTTTCTAGTAAAATTTTATCAATGGGAAAAATAGTTCAATGACGTCACCACCAAGCGTAAGAATATGTTTTCCACGCTCTCAACCAATCGTCTTCCTTGAAAGTGTTATGTCACTAGTTACATACGATATTTACGTCATGGCTTTATGTCACTGAATAACAACACAGTTATGTGATAAAATATTGTACTACACGCCAATTGAACAATTTCTTGTAGTGGAAGATTTTTTTTTTTTTTTTGTACTTCTTATTGCACCTGGCCTGGGGTCATTTACCCATCTAAAGATACAAGGTATTTTACACTACAGGATATATGAAGCTGGTGATTGATTAGAAGTCTATTCAGGTTGACTGACCTTGACCTATTTCATCAAATTCTAGTCAATATAATATGTTTTAAAGGGTTACAGTTAGGCAGTCATGAACATATTAAAGCCCATAAGGTTCTTGCTGAAGGCATGCATGTTTTCGTTGGCAATTATTGCACATCTACAATTCATCTTCTGCTTCGTCATGTTAGTTTATATCTTCTTCTTTGTTTTAACAGACCACGAATTCAGAAATATCCAAAGACAACGGCACCTCGTTGGATTTGGGTTCCTCAGTTCTACCAATTTCTGAACATACTGCGAAGATCAGTGTAACAGAAGTGAAGTGTTTATCTGCGGCCTCAAGGGGAAAAGGTTTGGCAACTGCAAGGGAAATAAATCTGACTCCAATAGAGAATATTCTGCCTTTAGAAGGTAGCGCTCTGTACAAGCCAAGGGAGAGCAATCTGCAGTCAAGGGAGATGACTGTGTCAATGTTAGCGGAGAGAAGTCCGACAGATAACGCTCTGAGAGATAAAGAAAATGAGGAGGCTTTACATGACGACATTGTGAATTATTACGGACACACGGGTGTGGGGTCAGTGTTTTCGAGTTCAGCTCACAATTTGACCCAGAACGACGTGACTGTAAGGCTAGCTTGTACACTGGATCATGATTATTCCAGGCATAATGGTGATGACTCTGAGGTAATACAAAATGATTTTGGTTTACCATCTCAGGAAAGTTCCAGCAACATGTCGACGGAGGAACAAACAGTTTGTCCAGGAAGTTATATTTTTCAGACTGCAGCCGCTCTGGAGGAATTGACAGGAGATGATATTGAGCAAATTGATGAAGAAATAATCCCCCAAGCAAAGGTTTCATTTAACTCAGTTGACCAGGAGAGAAGGAAAAGGAATGTTGTCAGTAAAACAAATGTTCGGTGTTCAGTTTGTCGGAAAATTATGAAAATGAGAGCATTAGCTAAGCATACATGTACAGCCGGTCATAGGAGAATGGTTAAAACACCAAGAAAGAAAACGAAAAAGGTCAGGGAGCGAAAACTGAAGAAAAAAGATCAGATCAAGAAAGAATGTCCAGTTTGTGCCATAGTAATTCAGTCTTCATCTATGGACAGTCATATGCGAATTCACACGGGGGAAAGACCTTATCAGTGCGAGATATGTGGACACAAATTCATAAAAGCAGCTTATCTGAGATCACACTTGTCAGTGCACTCTGGGGAGAAACGCTTCCAGTGTTCTGACTGTGGCAATTTTTTTCGCCAGAAAAGAGGGCTTGAGCAACACATGATGGTGCATACAGACGAAAGACCATACACGTGTAAAGTTTGTGGGAAAAAATTCAGGAATACCGATAAGTTGAATCGACATTCGAGAGTTCACACTGGAGAGAAACCATACAAATGTGAAGTATGTGGTCTTGGCTTTACCCAAAAGAATAATATGATCGAACATTCAAAGAAGCACGTTGGTGACAGAGATGGGCATTCACTATACCGTAGATGTGATATATGTGGGATGATATTACGAAACAAGAACACTTCTGAAATTCACAAAAGACGCCATGCTGGCGAAAAACCATATGCATGCAGATTTTGTGACAAAAGTTTCAACTCTTACGTAGGACATTATCAACATCTGAAGATACATGTACAAGTTGAAGAAGCATTCCAATGTTTTAACTGCGGATGGAATTTTTTCTCCGCGAAAGGGCTGAACCTGCATTTGCAAAATTGCTATAATGGTGTGTGAAGAACGATTTCGTTTTTACCAGATTTTGTTTTTCGCTGACATTTTCCCTGTCGTCATAGCATGGTCGGTAGATCATCGGCGCATTTAGGCTTTAGACTGGATCGTGGGTTCCAATCCCGCTGCCGATCACTTTATTTTTTCTCTCTCAAAAATCATTTTGTATTCAAAATTGCTTAATGATATCCTTATTTTGTAACCAACAATATGTATGTGGACTTATATTCATAGATACTATCTTCTGTATCTGGTGACCTTTCAGGCGGTCACAGTCGTGTTGCCAGTAGAACCAGGATATAAATGAAGCTATTTGTCACAGAATTGTCACAGAAACGAAAAGTGGTATACGGTCAAATTGCAATCAATAAAAGGCGATTCCACCAATTATGAACCTAAGAAATCAAAATTTTATATGACTGGTAGGAAGTTGTCTTTGTGAATTTATTTCACATAGGTGTTTATAATATCTGATTCAAAGAGGAATTTTCAGGAGTGAGTCCATGGAAAACGTTAGAACTGTGCGAAGTTCGGGCAAAATTTTTACATGAGCTGATATTCAGTGTCAAAAGATTGGGGTTTTTTGATTTTGCCTAAATTTATCATTATTAGTATATTCTAATTATTTGATTTAGTTTTAACAGTTTCTTCAGTTTTTTTCTTGTTCATCAAAACAAAAGTTGTGTGTGACACCAGAATAGTTGAAAAAGTGATCTTTGTTTTTCTTCGGGGAAGCTACAGTTTCAATTATGAATTGGACAAACTTTGTTTCCTCTAACTTTGGCGTCACATCTACATATCTTGTTAATTTCATGAATATTCAGGCATGACAAGTGATATGATAGACATTTCTGTCTCGCTCTTAACATGACTTCTGTCCACATAACTTGGTATCGGATCGACAATGAATGACGAATAATACATTCACAAAGAAAACATGATCAAAGATCACCGCGGGTGGTTGAGTGTGTTCAGGCTTCAATGCATTTTGCTGGGAAGCAACAGGAACTTGATAATGTGATGTCTAGCGCTGTAATATCACTTGTCTTTATTGCACCATGTAAGCGTCTGTCTGTGTTTTGTGCGCTCTCCTCAGTATTTTATATGGTGGATGGAGGGTGTCTGGTTCCATGCTGCTTCAAAGATTTCTTCTTTGAAGTAGCAGGACCACAACTGGGCTGGGTGGTGCTCAGTTGGTTCGTCGTGATATAGCTGAAATATTGTTGAAAGCGACGTTAAATTCTATTCACTCACTCAAAGATCACCTGTTAATGACTTCAGCCGGCCACTGCCATTGCCGATTTTGACAAGAGGTCCAGTGTCGGGAACACTCGTGTGACTTGCTGTGGTCAACATTTCGAGGGCTCCCGATTGCCCCTGCAACCAGAGGGGGACCTGGTTTGGGTGGGAGGGGGAAATTGAAAAAATATTTTTTTTAAAAGTTTTGAGTCGCGGGGATATTGTCGGGTCGGTCGGGTTAGCTCAAATAAACACCTTTTTCTACGCCCGCCAAAAGTCGGACGTATTATGTGATGGCGGTTTCCGTCCGTCCATCCGTCCGTCCGTCCGTATGTCCGTCCCCCGTGTCCGGTCTATATCTGGAACAGTTTTCTATCTACAGTTCTAATTTCTGGTGAGTGGATACCTTACTGGGAGACGATCAATCTCACGTTCGGCTATTTCCGTATTGGCGGAACGAGCCTCTCGCATAGAACGCACAAATCCCCACCGGTGGGGATCGTATGACGATCACACAGTGCGCCGGCTACGAAATAGTGCCTTTGATAATCGAGAGATCTGGGCGCATTTTATTGTGAAATTCAGTTAATTTTAACCAAACGAACATAATTCATTCAAATTATACAAAATTATTTCTATGTTTAGTTGAATAATAGCAATCTATCCCCAGAATCAAGCAACTGGGCTAATTTCCGCCAATACGGAAATAGACGAATGCGAGATTCGTTCTGCTGAAAATTAATTGTGAGCATGATAAGATAAGATTCTTTATTGTACTGAGCATCCCATCTGGGACAGAGTACAAAACACATAAAAAGTAGAATAAATAAGAAAGTAAACAAACAGGTGCGACGTTTCAGTTTGTGCTCCCAGAAATCCACTAGGCCAGAGGTCAGTTTTCGCAGCTAAAAGTGAGTTCTGGGGCTAGATTGGGAGACGATGTGTCGCGTACCAAAATGAAGGTCAAGGTCAGAGGTCAAAGGTCACTGGCCTAAAAAACAGAAAATCACTGAAGTGTTCGTGTCCGGTCTATATCTGTGAACGTTTTTTATCCACAGTTGCAATTTTTTGTGAGTGGATATGCTAGGTGGAGACGATGTGTCGCGTACCAAAATTGAGGTCGAGGTCAGAGGTCAAAGGTCACTGTTGCCTAAAATCAGGAAATCATTGATCATTGACAGTTTTCTATCTACAGTTCTAATTTTTGGTGAGTGGATGCCCTAAGGGGAGACGATGTGTTGCATACTAAATGTAGGTCAAGGTCAGAGGTCAAAGGTCAGTTTGACCGAAAAATCAGGAAATCATTAAAACTTTCTGATTTTTTGTGAGTGGATTCAAATAGGGGGAAATGAAGTGTCACATACCAAGATGTAGGTCAAGGTCGAAGGTCAAAGGTCACTGTGACCTCAAAATCAGGAAATTATTAAAAATAACATTTCTTTGTGTCAGTAGATATATTAGTGGGACACGATGTGTGACATCAAAATGTAGGTCAAGGTCAAAGGTCAAGGTCACTGTGACCTCAAAATCGTTGAAAATCATGATTTTTGTAGTCCATTGAGAAATTACGGATGACCGTTTTGTCATGTACCAAAATTTAGGACAGGTCTATAGTCAAGATCACTGTGACTCCCAAATCAGGAAATCATTAGAAGTAAAATTTTCATATGCCTGTTGAAGACGAGGTCATGTAATGCGATGTGGGTTCTGTCCATTCATCCATTAACATTTGTTGTGCATGCAAAATCTCTAGTTTCAAGGTATGGATTGGTACCAAACTGTGGGTATACCTTACTTTCATGGCAAAGAGGAGCCATACATCAGATTCTCAAAGGTCAATGTCACAGTCCCCCAAAACTGAATCAAGTTTAGCGGACTATATGTGTTAGGTTGGAATATTCCGAGTTCTCTCCCCTACATGTATATGGCATTTGTCCTGTGGAGTTGCTTGTCGTGTTTGAAACAGCTACATTTAGTTAAACTGTTGTGAAATAAAAACCATGCATTCACTAATTTAACGGGGAGATGGGTCCTTTATGACTTTCATCCTGTTTTAATATTAACTCAAAAACAAAGGTTTACTTCATCACTTTCTTCTTCCTTCATGAAAAATTTTCTCGTCTGAGAGAAATCCATTTGCAGGAAAACTACTATTTTCTTGTGTTTGACTATTGTCCATTTCAGTGTGGGATGTGTGAGCTCTCAGTTCTTGCTCCAAGGTTAATTAGTTACCAAGAGTTAAGCTCATTTTAGTTCTCAGAAGCACAAAATTGTAGACCTTTCTCTGGATTTCTAGCTACCAATTGGAATCAAGGCTATTAAACAACCTTGAAATTTGGACCAATGTAATTCCAGATATACGGGCGTATATTGAAGCCCCTTGGGCTCTTGTTAATTTAGCCCCCATGGCAAACAGTTCGTGGCTTGTAAAAACCTAAATCATGAAATGCCCTCCTTTCTTCAGCACAAACTGTCCATTTTTATCTACAGCAGAGCTCGATTACGGGGTGTCCATTTTTGCCATCGTTCGTATGTCGGTGAAATTGAGTAAATAACGGGCTCATCGACACAAAAGTTCTGCTTAGATCATTTAAATATGTGGAATAGATGTAAAAACAAGTGCATATTATCGACAATTCCATAATCTCAAGATGCCCCATGTGTTGTAAAAATCGGGATTTGGTCTCGTCGGTGTAGAGAAAAATTCGGGGACAAATTACAAAAATCGGCGGAGTACGCTGATTCACTTAATTATTTTCCTTCGCCTAAAATTTAGGAAGCATATTCTCATAGCATGTCCCTAGCTTAATGTTTCACCCAGTATTCCTTTTCAACCACGGACAGAAACTTTTTGGTGTTACGTGCGTGACATTTGAAGCTCTTTGAATAATTAAGATATGGAAAGGAGGTGTTCGGTTTGACCGTATTTTTTTCCTCAGTGTGTTGCGTTTATAAACTGAAAATATAATTTCCTCTCGTTTACTTTAAAAGTTATTAGCTGTAGAGAGAAAATACTGAATTTTCATATTCTCAATTTTCACCGAGAAGAGAGTTGTCAAAAAAATATTACGAGTATTAGAAAATAAGTATTTCTTTGTTTTTGCAATTTTTGGCGATATTCTTGAAGGGAATTCCCTTCATATATGAAATGTGACACCTTTAACCAAAACGAGTCTTACATATCGAAATGCGGTAGGTTTGATCTAAAATGATACTGAAGAATCGTTTTGGTTAAAGGTGTCATATTTTCATAATATTGAAATATGTCAAAACGCTTGTAATACTCTGAAAGGGTATAGTTCACCGTCATTCGGCACATCATTCCTCAAGTTGATAATTGTGACAGCTGCTTGGCCGAATGGTTACAGTGTCGGACTACAGATTAAAAGAAAACCAACATTTTGGTTCGAATCCCCAAATCCCCGAGAATTTTTTTTTCATTTATTCCTTTTTTCTCCCATCTTGATTTTGGACTTGAAGTGCAATTGTGACGTGAAATAAAGACAGCGAACCCCTAATGCACATAATCCCTTATTTTATTATAATTCGTGAATAGAACTGCACACAAACAACTCCACACACACAGTCACTTGTTCAGTATTTGAATATTCTGACGATCCAGCAGAGCAAAAAATTAATCGTTACACATATATAATTTCGTCTTACGGCAGCGGAAAGTTGTAACTGTGAATTGAAAAGTTATAAGATTAAACTTGCTTTATATCTTGACAGGGATTTTTCAGTTTTCGAGTCGGTTTATGTATTAATATAACTGATTATTGTTCGTAAATATCTGGGTCGTTCATGAAAATATTAATGGTAACTGTATGAGAATATGAACCAGAATTTCCCATTAGACTGGCCTCGCCTGTCTGACAAAGAGTTGGGGAATACCTGAGCATTACGTCACAATTTACCGGCCGGCTTGCAGCGAGACAATAGAGCAGCAGAGATCGCTTCTGAAGGGAAAAATATCCATCTAAAGCGAACACCTCCTTTACCCTCATGCCTCATCTTCCAGGGTAAATTAACCGGATTTTGTATCCATCAGCTTCTACTTCTGGTTGGTTAAGTTAATTATTCGATTTCATAAAATAAGTCTCAAGTTAAAGGATAGCCATTATTCATATAAAAATATATGTTACGAAACATGTGTTACGTGCGTGACATTACGTTCAATATGTTTTTAAATCACCATCTGCAATATCAAACTGCTTTGATTTAATAATAAAAAGATACATTCTCATGAAATGAGTACTGTATCGATATATTTCATAGGTTGTCATTAAACTATGTTCCATTTAGCTTTGTTTTTTCGCCTGATCACTGAAGTAGACGGTTACATCATTAATTCTTATTGAGGATTCTGGTTATCATGGTTATTTAACAAGGTGAGTGACAGCTGAAAGTTTTGACATCCTTTTTCAATAGGCTGACGTTTTGTTCAGAGCTCGTGTTTTGAGAGATTACAAGCGTCTGGTCCGTCATTCATAATTCAGCCGTCGTCCATTAGAGAATATCCGCGTCCATAATCCAAAGACCTATTCCATATTCCATAAAAACAGTATTAGCACCAAATTTAAAAAGACAATCATAGTATACATAAACATAGGCTTATTTCCTGCAAGAGAGAAGCGGTCAACAGTTTACAATGACGTCGGCAAGACATCATGATGTTCCAAAAATATCAAATCCGCATCGCTGATCAGCATTCTCAATTACGATCAGTCCCGATTATATGGCTGAAGCAGTGACCCAAGTCGCGTATAGTGAACCTCAGCTGGACTAGATAGAACTATGATCTGTACTAGTTCTCACATGTATTTCAACATGTCAATTTACAGTGAATATCAGTCAACCCAGGCTCTACAGAAACACTAACTTTGCCATGAATTTATGCGGCAAACATAAATTTTACATGCCTTATTGTGGGTCTTGCTAAAATTCCACTATGTGGTATATTACTGTAAAAAAAAATTGCCAAGATTTAGTATTTGACATTGTAATAAGCCGTGCAATTCAGTTTCATCTGTTGTCGCAAGGTCTCCTGGCACTGGCTTGAACCACCATACCGGTTTGCATTGCACTTTCACAGGTGTCACGCACGTATCGCCAGGCTGTCACGCACGTAACGGCACCATTTATTTAGTCCAATCAGTACTTTAAAAAGGATAGTTAAGATATTGTTTTTGTGATAAAGTTGATCGTTCATATAAGGGTGTTTTAGCAAAATGGATGATATTTGATAACTGGATTGACAGAAGTTTTTGAATGAGTAGACAATGTCAAAATTTTTACATTATGTGCGTCACGCACGTAGCGCTATGTTTGATGCTGCTTAGATCTCCTGTTTTTCATAGATGTTTAACTCTGACCACATACACTATTAGACTTCACCATGATTTGTACATTACCATGTTTGTCTGGCACAGGAGGTAAATTAAAGTACCAAACAAATTAGGCTCTCTGGCGATCCATTTTGATCATCGGTGTCTGTAGAACCTAATTTTCAAAATTCAAATTTTTTTGTAGGTCTGGTTAGGTTTTGTTAGGGTTAGGGTTTTGCTTAGATATGTTTGTTTGGGTCATCATCGCCGTGTGACTGATAAGGATAGGCGCGACGTTAAACTCCAACCAACCAACCAACCTGCAACAGTGGAGAAATGGCTGCCTGAAAGCTCTTGAAAATTTCCTCTGAATGTCACGCACGTAGACTAAAAGTAGAGTGCACGCTTTCAGGATTTGTCTTGCCGCGTTTAGATGACCCGGATGGTTACAGTTTGCATTCAGCTGTCTGAAATTTCGAATTGTTTATGTTGACTGTTGATAAAGTTAGACGAGAGGTCACTCCCGGCGACGACATCACTTCCATCAAGGTTCAAAGACCAATGATCAACATTTCGATGAATTAGTGACAATTTCATGGGAAATCGCGTGATGATTTAGACAAATCAGAGTTTCTGGGCTATCTCTCTGGGGCGCTGGGGCGTTAAGAAAGATATTTCCAAGCGTTACTTTGTTACGTCTATAATACCAGCCCTACCCGAAGGACGCATAGTCAGCAAGGCGTATCATTGCCTGGAATGCGGAGTTCAGACACTACGGGATATGACGTGGCACCAGGGAAATAAATAGTGCAACAAAAGTAAGTTCTCCCCAAAGCGTTGTTTGATATGTCCCAAGATATTTGCCCTATCGCGATGAAATTTTCTATACACTATCCCAGTAATCAAGCCGACCCGGTGTATCAAGGATTATCCTGTAATGAGCAATTGAGCATGCGCAAATTGGAACTCGGTCGGACTTTGAAAATTACACAGATTCAACCAGATTTTTTCAATGGCAAATATTCATTTTCATCACACATTCAACATGTTCACTGTGTGTCTCGACAGCCAGTCATCGTTAAAATCGCGTGTAACCACCACGACACTGTATCACATTCCGACAACGAGCTGGCATCGTGTTGATGATGGCACTTTGAAAATGTCAAAATGTCGATCGCCCAGTCCTGAAATTTATTCGTGTGGTTGTGCATTCAGTACATGACACATGCGCACAAGAAATTCATGCGTTTCCACATAACCTGCATCAGATCATGTGATGTCCGATATGGTCAATAAAAACGGTCTCATACCCGAAAAACCCATATGTTCGCCAGTTTTGGGCGTTAAAAATTGCAAATTTCTGTGGTAAACCATGCCTCGGTTATCGAATATGGATAGGGCTATTGTAATTGGCCTTTTTGAGGCTAACACGCATGTAAAACAGGTTGCTCGTCGAATGGGGGTGACTCCTAATGCCAAATTACAAGCCAAATTTCTCCAAACTGGAGATGTGAAGGATCTGCCGAGAAGTGCAACGCCAGTAGTAGTATAAGAGCAAATTGACGAATTAGCGCCTCACTGCGCATGCGCAGAACCAAAATTGTGGCGGTATTGGGGAGGTGCGCATGCGTGATGAGGGGGCGTGGCCTATAGTGAGTGGGGTGGGTTCAAAATGGCGGCTACTTACAGTCCGCCATTTTGAACCCACCTTTTCAAAATGGCGGCTACTTAAAGTCCGCCATTTTGAACCCACCCCACTCACCAGTGCACTCATTGACACCGGTGTCAATGAGTGCATAGTTCCGGCAGAAAAAAAAAAAAGTTCCGGCAAAAAAAAAAAAAAAATGTATTCATGCGCGGTGATGCGGTTTGGCCGTGGTTTTGGCGGTGATTCGGTCTCGGGGGAAAAAGCTTCCGCGGAGAAAAAGTAGTCCCTAGATAAAATGGTCCGATTGGGTCGAGTGAGGTATCAAAGTGAAGCTTATGTGAAGGGGCATCTAATGGGCTGGGTGTGGGGTTGACATATCGGCGTTCTGCGCATGCGCGGCGGCCGAAGGGTATGAAAATAGCCTTTTTGGAGCTATGGGAGCCCCTAGTTGACCGATGGGGTCGAGTGAGGTATCAAAGTGAAGCATATGTGAAGGGGCATCTGATGGGCTGGGCGCGGGGTTGAACTATCGGCATTCTGCGCATGCGCGGAGGCCCAAGGGTATGGAAATAGACGTTTTGGAGCTAGGGAAGCCCTTAATGGACCAATGGGGTCGAGTGAGGTATCGATGTGAAGCATTCGTGAAGGGGCATCTGATGGGCTGGGTGTGGGGTTGAAATATCGGCATTCAGCGCATGCGCGGTGGCCCAAGGGTATGGAAATAGCGGTTTTGGAGCTAGGGGAGTCCCTAATGGGCCAATGGAGTCGTATGAGGTATCAAAGTGAGGCATTCGTGAAGGGGTATCTGATGGACTGGGCGTGGGGTTGAAATATCGGCATTCTGCGCATGCGCGGTGACCCAAGGGTATGGAAATAGACGTTTTGGAGCTAGGAAAGCCCCTAATGGTCCAATGGAGTCGTATGAGGTATCAAAGTGAAGCATTCGTGAAGGGGCATCTAATGGACTGGGCGTGGGGTTGAAATATCGGCATTCTGCGCATGCGCGGTGGCCGAAGGGTATGAAAATAGCCTTTTTGGAACTAGGGAAGCCCCTAATGGTCCAATGGGGTCGAATGAGGTATCAAAGTGAAGCATTCATGAAGGGGCATCTAATGGACTGGGAGTGGGGTTGACATATCGGCCTTCTGCGCATGCGCGGTGGCCCAAGGGTATGAAAATAGACGTGTTGGCATCTAGGGGAGCCCCTAATGGTCGAATGGGGTCGAGTGAGGTATCAACGTGAAGCCTAGGTGAAGGGGTATTTGATGGCTGGGTGGGTGCATGTAAAATTTTTCCTGAAAAAAAAAATACGGAACACGGAATTTATCGAAAAACCTGGGAAAATGCCTATATGGGGTATGAGGGGTATATAGGTCGCCGGGCTTAACGGGGCTTGTCTATCAACAGAGTTATCTTCCCCTAGTTCCAGGGTGGGTGTATGTAAAAATTTTCCTGAAAAAATACGGAATACGGACTTTATCCTAAATTACGGGAAAATGCCTATATGGGGTATGGGAGGTATAGCACCATCCTGGGAAACGTACTTCTATACATTTGCGGTAGGGTTGTGGGTCTCGTTTTACTCGTCTCGTCATTTAGAACATGATAGGAAGTGTCCCCGTGCGAATCGGTGAAATTTTTGAAAAAGTACGATATAGCCTCATATAGTCCCATACTGAGGGTATAGGACCGATGTTTGTCCCCCTGAGAAACGTACTTCTATACCTTTGCGGTAGGGTTGTGGGGTCTCGTTTTACTCGTCTCGTCATTTAGAACATGATAGGAAGTGTCCCCGTGCGAATCGGTGAAATTTTGAAAAAAGTCACCGAGCCCCATATAGTCCCATACTGGGGTATAGGTTCAATGTTTATCCCCCTGGGAAACGTACTTCTATACATTTGCGGTAGGGTTGTGGGGTCTCGTTTTACTCGTCTCGTCATTTAGAACATGATAGGAAGTGTCCCCGTGCGAATCGGTGAAATTTTTGAAAAGTACGATATAGCCTCATATAGTCCCATACTGAGGGTATAGGACCGATGTTTGCCCCCCCTGGGAAACGTACTTCTATGCATTTGCGGTAGGGTTATGGGGTCTCGTTTTACTCGTCTCGTCATTTAGAACATGATAGGAAGTGTCCCCGTGCGAATCGGTGAAATTTTTGAAAAAAGTCACCGAGCCCCATATAGACCCATACTGAGGGTATAGGATCAATATTTGTCCCCCTGGGAAACGTACTTCTATACATTTGCGGTAGGGTTGTGGGGTCTCGTTTTACTCGTCTCGGCATTTAGAACATGATAGGAAGTGTCCCCGTGCGAATCGGTGAAATTTTTGAAAAAAGTCACCGAGGCCTGGGTAGGCCCATAGGCCTATACTGCATGGCTATGGGTGTATAGGCCCACACGGGGTGGACATGTTGGAGTCTAGGTGGGCCACTCATGGTCCAATGGGTCGAGTGAGGTCTTATTTTGAAGCTCTCGTGGAGGAGCACTTGACTACACTAATGGTTCGTCCGTGTTCAATAGTCTGCGCATGCGCAGTCTGGCCGTAGTATAGAAACAGGCATTTTGGGTGCTATGTAGGGGTGTGTTTGGGATAGAGATGGGCTATTCACGGTTCGAATGGGTCGTGTGAGGTGTCAAAGTGAAGCTTGTGTGGGGTAGAGTCAGAATGGTGTGTTTTTGAATGCATGTCGCGTTAATCTGCGCCTGCGCAGTTGGTTGTAGTAAGTAAAGTGGCCATTTTGGGGCAGCGAAGGAAGTTATTTGGGGTCGAGATGGGCTAATCACGGTTCGAATGCGTCCTGAAAGGTGTCATCTTGTAGTTCTCGGGGTGTACATTCCGATTTGAGGGATGTTCGCGTCATCTGTGACGTCATCGGTGACGTAATCGGTACGAGTATTAGCGAAAGTGGCCTCATTCTGGCAGTACATGAAGGTATTTGGGGTCGAGATGGGCTATTCACGGTTCGAATGCGTCCTAGAAGGTGTCATCTTGTAGTTCTCGGGGTGTACATTCCGATTTGAGGGATGTCCGCGTCATCTGTGACGTCATTGATGACGCCA